>KZ651120.1:635082-662512 GCA_001010745.2 Gerris buenoi
GGGGGGGGGGGGGGGGGGGGGGGGGGGGGGGGGGGGGGGGGGGGTGACAAAAAACTGACCGCACCAGGTGACAGAAGTCCTGGCGACGCCACTGTTGCCACCAGCTATTTTGTTTAAGTTACTTACCTTATAAATAAATTAAACTACTATGCGGGATCATGTGTTTAAATCCTAAATTTTTATATGTTTTACTTATTGAATTTACTTTATTTATTTAACATATTTGTAAAAAGCGATTATAATTTTTTTGTTGTTTCTATTTCTATAAAAATCGATGAACTTAGTTGATAATTATTTATTCAAGGTAATAAAAAGACAATTAACAAAGAAATGCATTAAGACGTAAGATCCAAATGTGTTTTGATGGGTTTCTTATCTTCAGAAAAAATGATAGATGTTGTAATTTTTCCAACTCAATTTTGTTTATAAATACCTTTTATTTATTGTTTCTCTTTACCGAATCTTTTGATGTGATGTATAAATATAAAAATCTAAATTCCTATTGGAGAATGATAGAGATAACTTGAATACTTAAGAAACAAAGATAGAAACTAAAGGTTTGAGGTACACATAACCTCGTAAAATCGATTAAGGTGCTAATAAGAGTCGAAATGAATTAGAAAAATTATAATTATTTTTTCTCAAGAATAATAATAAATAGCAGAGTGGAGTAGTGTTGAAAGGGTCCACTTGCTTCACAACGAGTTAGAAGATTACTCTCAGGACTAACAACCTTGACCTGTATTTCACAGGAGAAAAAAGTGAATCCTTTTTTTTTTCAAAAGACGACGCATTTTTAGCCGCATTCTTTCTTTCTTCTGTATTATTTAAGGGGTGCCTCTTAAGTTATTCCCAGTCAAACCGCTTATATTTCACCATAACTCGCCGAAAATTGTTTATCATTTAGGCTATTAAGATATTCACACGTAATTAAATTCGAAGAAAAATAAATTACTTGTCCTAAACTGGAAGTTTAAATTCAATTTCCAGAAATATATTTTTTTTTAAAAATACATATTAGGTATGTCACTTTTAGCAATAGAGATAGAAAAATAATTTCGAATATGTTTTATGTTATTATTTTTTAATTTTTCTGTAAACGAATTAAACATATAAAGGTATGATAATATCACCGTAGCACAGAAAATCAGTTGATGGTTTTAATAGATTTACACGTTAAAGACATTTTATTTTGTATTCTTTGGTCCGTCGAAGGTACACAGCCTATAATAGCAACCCTATTTAAATGAAATTTAGTTTTCATCTTCTGAACAAATATACCCCCTAGGAAAAAAGATAATTAATTTTAGATCTAGATTTGGAAGACCTCTTCAAGAACTAAATAAACTGTGAACAATTTTGTTTCTCTAAAACAGTGCTGACCATTTATATTTGAACAAAACTTGAAAATGAAGTTGGAATTTGATCTATTTTAATACAAATGAAAACAATTTCTCACAAATAATAATATTTTCTTAGATAACGACACTCAATGATAGAAAATTGAAACCATTACGGTAAAAAAATATCTACATGAGAATTTCTTTCCTGGTTTTTATGAACTGGCTTATTTTTCAACTCTAAGGCTGGTCGAGACGCTACTTTTTGCACAACCTTTTGTCTGCTCAGTTCAACACGTTCAGATAAAACGTTGCTTGTATATAGTAAAAGTGCGCAGTTTTGAAGCTGGCGCGAAGACGGGCCTTGAACTGTGGGTACAAGTCGGCGCGGCGCATGTAGACGGTAGCTCCGTTTTCCGATTCATTTTGTTCCTCAGTTTCTTTGCAAGTGTTTGTTGCTTAACAAGACAGCATGTCGAAAATTAACGAGAGTAGTAACTCCTCCATAACGATGCCACTAAAACTGTGCAAAATATACAGATATCTCTGCACCATGTAGACGCTCTAAAAATTGAAACGTTTTAATTCCGTCTTAAGACTGCACAAACAAAAGGTTGTGCAAAAAGTAACGTCTGGACCGGCTTTTACACTAATGTAGTTAAATTTAGTTTCTTCTTTTAATATTTATACTACTAACCCATTTTTTTTGAACATGTAAAAAAACTTTTGTGTATTAAACATATTTTGGAAATATTTTTTAACAAATAAAAATATGAAGTAAGAATTTTTTCCTACCCTAAAATTCCAATTGTATATATTCGAAGTTCTGTCCAACGAACTCGCCCTGGACATTGGCAAAATGAACTTGTGTACCGAAATTCAACTAAATGGGTCAACTTTTATTCAGGTTATTGTCATCCCTAAATTTCGTGACCGTCGGCTTTGTGACGTGGGTTTTTTTCGGATTCACTCCAGGGCTCTAGACGCCGTAGCGTCAATAAGGAACTTCGTTCCAAATATATATATATATATAACAACAAACAAAACCTCAGGTTTCGGTCACAAAAATCGTNTATATATATATATTTATTTTTTTTTTTTTCTCTTCTTGAAATTTAGGATAAAAGTTCCTACAAATCATTATTAAATCGATGTGTAGTACGATTACCTTGTATTTTAATAATTAATTGGAAGTGAGGTCTACTGATCACAGGATTACTATAGATACATACATATTTAACATATTATATGGAAGTGAAAAAGAAACAGAGGATGGATAAAAAAAAGAAGCAATAAGTGTGTGAGTGTGTGAATAAAATATTGTTTTAGGGGCAGGATAAGGAAGAGAGAAAAAGAAAAAGAGATAAAGAGCGAGTCGTCAAGGCTTGGGAGTTGGAAGAATGAAATATGGTAATGATTTGTGAGATATGAAACCGAGTTATCATATCTGACGGGGAACCTTTCCCCTTACATACATATCTCGTACCCCTATATCTTTTTATGGAACTTTTTCTCATATCTTTCTTCTGATATCTTCTTTTTTCTTTCTCAAAAAAAAGGAACAGCATGTCTATGTTCATTAACCACATCAGTATGATCTAAATTTCTGTTGATATAAACTTCACCCTCTTTTTTTAATTCTTCGTACTTTATGTATAGGTTTAATGAACAAGGCAACGAGATCAAGTTGACGAGGGTTAATTTTAAAGGGTTAAAGCAAAAAATAAAAAAATAATATTTTAAAGTCGCAATTCTTCACTTTATCTTTACCTTTACCTGTTATTAAATGAATAATTCATAGTTATATTTAATTCTTATCACGTCAAAATAAGAAAATCACATTCTTTGGAATGTTGAGGTAGTGAATTCTTGGAAGTTTTTTTCTTTTTGCACAGAAACGGGAACGCATTGCCACATTTATAGCTTCTTGCCTCACGATTTAATAAAGTGCAGAGACTTCCGTGGCTGGATTCTAACTGCAGTTTATTGTTTTCCTGTAAAAAAAAAAAAATTACTGAGTTTTACTCCTACAGTTAGAAATATTGTTAGTGTGTTGATCAATGTGACATTTTTTAAAAAATAGAAAGAGAAAATAGTTAAAGAAGGCTATATTTATATCCTTAGGACATCTCTGTTACCATATTAAAACATATTATCACTTTTAAATCCCATTATTCATCTTGCACATTACATCAAAGCTACAATCAAATTGTCAGCATTTTGAGATATGAGTATTCAGACCAACTAATAAATCTATCAAAGCATGACAGAATGCTGAAATGTTTAGTAATAATTTTAATGAATAATAATATTCATGAGACTAAATAATCAAAATTTCCTATATTTTATATCATGAGTTGCCAGGACGAGGGGGGACAATGATTTTCAGTTCAAAAATTATTTTCAGCTGGAACTATAACAATGAAATTATAAATATAGACGCAGTAACATTTAAAATGAGTTAAGCGAACACATTAGCTTTACACTGACAAAATTACACATAATACTTTGATTACTACTATCTACTATGAACATACGTTAGAGGTATTAATGAACGATTAATCATAATTTTTTTTGGCTAAAAGTAGTTCTATCTAATAACATATTTTCATTTATAATTAGTAATTAATTTCAAATTGAAAAGAGGACTAATAAGAAATTATTTTTATTTTATAATGACTCCCAAGAAATTAAATATAATCTATTCGAAATAATATTCCCTACCTTAGTCTACAATCACTATCTATCGAATTTAAAGCGATCCCCATAACTCAGTATTGCAAAAAGAATAATAATATATGGATAATGAGTATCAAATTATCATTTAATATAGTAGCATTAGTATACTTTGAAGTTTAGTCTAATTTAGATTACTAGAGTACCGATGTATTTTCCCATTACATCCAGTTTGATGGAGGGTATAAGCAATTTTCCTTTCTTCATTACGCTATAAAATAACCGTTGGATATGAGAAGTTTTTTTCATTCCAACAATGCTCTCCGATGCAAATTTTCTTCCAGGATAATATTTTGTTTTTCGTTGCTGTATAGTACAAAAAAAATACGTTGGAGCAAAAATCTACCAATCGATAGGACAGAGGTAATAAAAGTGCGGAAAAAAGCCCATCTGCTAGATAACGTTTCTCATGCTTCTGTTGGTATCAACTTTATTACTTTTTTATACGGGGAATACGACGATTGGTACAACCCTTAACAAGATAGGATAATATAATACTTTTAGTTCATGTACATGGAAACGGAGCTGTTACACTTATATGAATCTAATTTAAAACTGTTCGATATTGATGCCTCAGTATAAATGTTTAGAAAAAGGATTTTAAAAGGATTAGAAACCCTAAGACCACTATTTATTATTATTTTTTCAACGACGAACTCAAACAAAATTTTTCATATGCATAGTGATACTAAATTTAAATCTAATTAAATTAATCTATAATGAAACATATTTAAGTAATGCTTTTAAATATGTGGTTGTTGTCAAAATATTTAGCGAATTGAGATTTGTTTTAATATCTTGTAAATGGACTTACTAGATTAGATTTCTGTTTAAGTGAGCTATATTATGGAAATTTTTAATAGTAAGAACTAACCATTGCCGCGAATTTTTTTAAAGCTAAATTCATTTCTCGATTTCGGGGTTTCTAAGTAAGTATGCCAAATTTAATTGAAATTTTTCAAGTACTTTAGGGTCCTCGCTCCTGTAGAGACGACAATCCAATCAAAATATTTATTGTATGAAAAATACAGGGTGGTCCAAAAGTCTCCCCTCCTGCCTTTTAAATGTTGAACAGTTTAAGATAAATTAATGATACTTAGGGGATCTGTATCATGTAAAGGGAAGTTTGATTTCATATAATCGGGTACTTGGGGCAACCACCCACTTTGCCCCAGGCTACCCAACTTCAAACTTTCAAATTGGAGTGTATATTTTTGATAGCTTATTCGGATTCTGCTATCAAAAATAATAAATTGTTACTTGAACCTTTTTTCTATCTCCAATATTTTGCCCCCTATAGGTGGAGGGGCGCAAATATAGCAAAATAACCCTTCCGAAAATATGTTTTAAAATCTAAACGAAACTGTTAGCGATAAATTAACAAAACTTAGGGGATCCGTACCATGTAAAGTAAAGGGAAGTTTGTTTTCATGCAATCGCGCAAAAAGTGCAGCAACCCATTTTTGCCCCCAGGCCACCTTACTTCACAATTTTAAACCTGAGTGCATATTTTTGATAGCAGATTTGGATTTTATGGTGAAAAATAAAAATATTTTAATTTAAACGTTTCATTTGTATCTCCAATATTTTGCCCCTTATAGGGGGGAGGGGTGCAAAGGTATAAAAATGGTAGATTTCAGTGCCTGGGGGTAAAATGAAAAATGGAGGGTGGGGGGAGGGGGACTTTTGGACCACCATATACAGACTTTCTCTTACCGTATCTGATTGCGCAAAAATTCAATGTTGACAGATTTAAACTTTTTAATATCTCATAAGTAAAAAAAAAGTCTTTAAACATTTATTTCTTTCGTCTGTATTCTGTTCATACGTCTGGAGTTTAAACCACTGAACCATTTAAGGTAGACGGAAAAGTCTCTCCACTTAAGAAAATTTTTATTGAAAAATATTCAAAGCCGCTTTCGGCCTCTATAAGGCCATCTTCAGTGCCTGAACAAACAGTAGTTTGTTCAGGCACTGAAGATGGCCTTATAGAGGCCGAAAGTGGCTTTGAATATTTTTCAATAAAAATTTTCTTACGTGGAGAGACTTTTCCTTCTACCTTAATGATGAACTCCACTAACACTCCATATCCTATCTTACTGAACCATTTGTTTAGAAAAAAATTAACTCAAGACTTGAGGTGAAATAAAGAAATTAATTATAGCTCAAAATGTGGGGAGCCCAAAAACAGATCCGATGAAATTTTGATTTTTACATAAAATAATTATTAAATTTAACTATGGTAACAAAATAATCTAAAAATAGAATACATTGGCCGACGTAATATTTATATCGACTGTGTACCTGCAAAACCTCGTATCCCCAAAAACTAAATTTTTCAGGAGAAGCAAAAAACGTTATTTTAAAAAACTTCATTTTTATATTTTCTTTACATTTATTTCGATTTTAATTAATTTTACTTAAACATATCTCACAACTAGTTAAAGGCTTACAATGCATGGAGGATTACGAGGGATTTGAAACCTTGTCATATACGAAGTTTTTTTGTATACTTTAGTTAAATGATGAATACGAAGTATTACAATCATTTCTATTCAACATAATTGCTTTAGACTCACTAGCTTTTGCACATAGGTATAGATATTAATAATATCTCTCACAAATGCAATAAAAAAATATCGATTTTGAGGGTTACGAAGTATTGCAGGTACTCATTCGATATGTGCTTATATATGAGCATGTTATGTACAAGTTAATCTGAGAATTTTATGTATTGATCAACACAACATTATTCCAGTACAAGGTATCGGCCAATTCACGCATCTACTCGAAGTGATCATTAGTGTCAAACCTGTTCGCACCAGGACACGCAATTTCGTGTCCTGACCAGGCCATGGAATTGTGAATAAGAATTAATGAAAATAATAAAAAGAGAAAATGTTTAGCGGACTGTAGGTTGTATTTAGCATTTATGTACAGATAATAAGTAAATAACATAATAATAAGAATGGCCTATATGATGGAGAGGTGTGGTGAAGTGTGGCGATGTGGCTGTGGTGATGAGGTTGAGAAGCTGGATGCCAGCACTGTGAATAACTTTCTTCCCTGGATTCCAAGGTGAAGTAAATTATTCATAATTCCTGGATACCAGGGAAACCAGATAAATCCTGGATTCCATGGATTTATCGGGATAAAAACTTGTATAAAACTCTAGAACGAAAAATGGCCACTGATCACCTTGAGGGCTAGACTCACACTCCCCTCTGTTCACACTCAGATCTTCCCTCGCAAGTTGAGCCGTTAAATATTCAAATACTTTAATTTCGGGCAGTTTTGCCAGCGGAGGAAAATTAAGGCTTCTAAACAAAGATCTACATGGGCCCCTTCAGAAAATAACAGGGCCGGCCTGTTTAAATTAGCCTGGGTGCTCTGTAGAGCGGGTTCGGCAGATAATGCAGGTAGAGGTGTGAAGTTGCTTTGTAAAAAATGTTCAAGCTGCCTTGAACAAAACCTTTACTAGATATGTCGGCGTTCGGACTTTTAAATCGAGTTATAAATCGGTTTTAACTCGAGTTATCGTTCAAAATAAAATAGCTTCCTGTCGTGCTATTGTAAGTTGAAATTTATATAGGACCAACAATTGGCTAATTATGACCTACCATGCACACTTCATTAAAATCATACGAGTAGTTTATAAGATTATGATGGTACGTTAAAATTGACCAAAAATATTCCCTGATGTCTGAAACGGATTTTAGTCTTAGAATTTTTGGAATCGGAGACATAAAAAAATGTTTGTTTTCCAGAACGATCTCAAAGCTTCCGTTAACTTTTTAGCTCGAAAAAGTAAGAAAATAAAAATAAGTAAAATAAATAAAATAATTTACTATAAGTTATACTGTTATACAGATTATTAATAAACTTAAAATTAAAATAAAAAGTTATACATAAGAATTTTTTTTTTAATTGATATTAATAAAAAGTGGTACAGTATTTCTCGAATCAATTCCTCCTAACCTATGTTTGGGATTTTTGGCCCGATTATTTGCATATGCAAATAATTCACACTTTTGTAATATTACAAAGGTGTGAATTTGTCAACTCTTCAGTACATTATACCTATATTTGATCGAATTGGTATTTATAATGTTGTTAGATAAATCAAAGTTTATATAATAATCCACTCTTACTGTTGAAATAGAAGTTAAAATGCCAGATTTATTGAATACTTAGGGCTATTTATCATGATAATACAAATTCACTTTTGTCATTAATTTCAATGTTGACAGATTAGTTTTTAATGTTTAGGGGGTTTGCAATTTTTCCAAAAATTTCAAGCATTTCATACAACCGATTGATCTTTTTTTTAGGAAATAAATAAAAAAAAATAGCATTATAATTGTATAATAATAAATTTTATCTTGGTTAATGACAGTCTTATAAGCGTGGCTGTCCAAATAAGGTTGAAAAAAAAGGTACAAAAATATTATTCTGATTTATTAACATCTGGTTGGAGTGTTTTAAAAGGTGATTAAATATTAATTCGAAAAAGGCGAAAAAACAATCCGATTATTTTGTTTCAAAATGTAATTCTTGTATGAATAAATAAGTAGGATGTTTGCTTTCTAGAGTGACCCAATGAACCGAGATGGAGGTAAAGTAAAAACCCTTCCTGGTCATCTTGCATCAAGTAAAAGCCTCTATTTCATAACGTCCCCATGGCTTAGACTGGACACCGCCATCTAATGTTACACATTTAACACCCTATGATATCGTATGTACTTTTCAAACACCCACGCCCACGTTATTAGCACAACCTTATAAAGTACCTGTACAATGAAAAGTAAAATTTGTAATTAATGCCATGTGTAAGAGAAGCTTGGGTATTATTACTAATACTGTTATGTCATATCAAAACATTAAATGTTGAAATTTTATTTTTTTTCAAATAAGGCAAAGATTTTTTAAAAAGTTTTAATTTTTTTCATTTCACATAATGTAGAATTATTTCTTCCATCATTATAGAAAGATATTTGAGGTAAGGTGAATTCTTGTTCTTTGATATTCCTGACATACTAACAATTCTTGAAATTTCTTAAAACTCATCGTCCTCATGCGCTTGTTTTCTAACTTCATAATGACACAAGTTAACTGTTGGTAAGACGAATGCGAGTTAATTTAAACTTCACCTTTTGATCTTTTCTAATCTTCCATTTCAAATGGAAGATGATTTATTTCAAACGTAGAGAACTCATTCCTACTGGCTTTTATATCTCGTGAGTTAGTTTTGGATGAAATGTTTTAAATTAGCGTTACAAATAAAAAAATGTTTTAAAAGCTCTAATTTAAGTTATCCAGGGTTAGTTGCGAGAATTTGCTCAACCCAAGTCGGTTTGTTGCTCAACGTCTAAGCTGCCCCCTGCTTTAACTGCATTAATAAAACAAGCTCACTTTCTATATAAACACATTCCTCCAGATATATCGGAATCAACACAACTTTTTAATCATCATTAAATATACTGTGATTATAAAAAAAACCTATTTCAATCATGTAAGGTAGAAATTCATTTGGATTTAAAGAAGAATACAAGTGCGCAATCTTTTACAGTGACTTCTTGACTCATTCAAACTTGATCTTCCAACGTCCTATTTACCTTGACTGTTAAGTAATACCCACTAAAAGACAAGCTTAGGAATAACAATAAATCAGGTATTTATGTGTACACACACACATATCCATATACACATATATATCAGGATAATGTACAATGTCCAAATAAGTAAAGAATAATGGGTGCAACCTAGTGTGCATCACACATTTATCTCCAAAAATTTGTTTTTGAAAATAAAAACAAAGAATCGTGTTATTCTGTTAGTGTAGTTATCAAATATGGCTTCAAAAGTTTTATATTACATGCATTTTTTTTTGATATGGTAGAAACTTTAAATTTCAAATTAATATATATATAATGCCATTAATGTCATAATCATAATGCATATCGTTGAAAAGCTCTTTGAGAGTACAAGAGCTATTTATTGTAATTTCACTTTTATCATATTTTCATAGGACGGGACACGTTGCTGCAGATATACAATGAATATTTCTGAAAAGCCGGTGATAATTTTGTTTATTTTTTGTTAGCCATTATTACGTTTTGTTTATATTTTATGTATTAGAGTGCCTCGTTTGTGGCTTCTGCCGTTGGGGACTCAAAAAATCTGTTATAAATTAAAATAATAATAATGATTAATATTACTACTTATGATCCGATTTAAATAAAAATTGGTCGAAATGCCTTAATTGATGTCAGGAACACAATTATAAAATCATTTTTGTATATTTTAAAACTTTGGGTTCAAATGGCACCTAATGTAGGTTATAAGCACAATTTTTAGATGTAAAAAAGTATTTGTTTTGCAGGCTGGTACCGAAGTGCGCCAGCCCCCCTTAGGATTAGAAAAAGGTGACGGTCGAAGTGCGCCAGCCTCTTATTCAAAGGGTCTGAAGGGTGAGGCCAGGTAAGGCCGGGTTATCCCTTTTTTCACCTTGTCTAAACCCAAAGAACTTTGCTTTGTAGGGGAACGGAAATTGGAATCCAACAAACTACNCATCCCGAGTAGCTAGACATTTGAAACTTTCAGAACAGATCAGAACACGATGACAATGCATTATTTTAATGCTTTTAGTAATTTTTCAGCACAATTTAATTCGTTTTCAGCAAATTTGCTGCATGGAAAGTTAGTTCGGAAAAAATACACATGTTATTTTATTTGTTTTGTCATATCCCCAATATTTACAATCCTTCATTTTGACAGATTTCAAATTTAAGATTTTATGAGAGGTAAACATTGAATGACAGCAAAAAATAATAAGTAAACCAAGTAAATAAAAAATTAATTAATTGAATTAAAAACGTAGTATATAAAAAGTTCTTTTTATCTTGTAATTATTATCATTAAGAATTACGGGTTTTCTGGTGAAGTTTTTGAGTATATCAGAGTATTAGAAGCGAACATAAAATAATTACCTATTTATTTATAACATAAAATTAATTAATATCCCCTGTAAAACAACCCGTTATGAATCGCTGGTATCCAGCTAGTCATAGAGAATAGACTTAAAATAGAGTTGACATTTGGCGCGATTTCTTGTCCCTTCATGAAAATCATGAAAATAAACATCTTTTTAGCTACGCCTATCAAGACCTTTACAGAAATACCTTATATACATTTTTAAACTTTTTCGACGAACAATTTTACAGAAGCTTGGTCAATTTTGTAAGGGGAAAAATAAAAATACCTGAACACAACGACGATGTATTCCAGATTAAGGAAAGGCACTTCTTTAGATTGTTACTTCCCCTTATAAGAAAGACAGAGGGGAGTAACAATCGTAATTTCTTTTCAAAGGAGACTTTTTATTCACTGCTTTTCATATGCTGAATCTAGAGTAGTGCGTTAGCTTTGGTACGAGCAAGGATCTTATATAAAGGGGATTGAGGGTTGTAGCTAAAAAGTGACCCCATGAAGATATAAAATATTAACTCCAATGGAACAAACTACCTTCCTCTTGTTTATAGGTTACCAAGAAACGTGTGGCAGGTTATGTCAACAATCAACAGATTGCTTTGTACTCTCCCTTGCGTTGTATTCTCCCGTGCGTTGTATTTCTTATTTTGTGCTGTTTGTGAGTGTTTGTGGTTGATATTTGGACTATATTTAGCCGTTTATAGTGACTTGTTTTGCATTATTTGCAATTATAAGTTAATAATCAAGTTTATAACCTATTCAAAATAAACCTTGAAGTTAACAAAGAACGTAATTTATCCCAGTTCAAAGGTCGTGGAGCATGCGCAGTATGATTTTTTTCTCCAATTTCTCTTACCTCGATGGGGTCACTTTTTTTGCCTTAAACCCTTCTTAACATTCCATCCCCTTTATATACGATCCTTGGGTACGAGACACATCGAGCTCTGTATTATACTTATATTTCAAATAGTTAACAGATAGTTGTATTTATAAGTTATTTTTTACTACGTTTTTATTAACTTGGTTTCTTGTTTGTATGTTTGTTTGTTTGTCCGGTACATGTCAACAATCAACAGATTGCTTTGTACTCTCCCTTGCGTTGTATTCTCCCGTGCGTTGTATTTCTTATTTTGTGCTGTTTGTGAGTGTTTGTGGTTGATATTTGGACTATATTTAGCCGTTTATAGTGACTTGTTTTGCATTATTTGCAATTATAAGTTAATAATCAAGTTTATAACCTATTCAAAATAAACCTTGAAGTTAACAAAGAACGTAATTTATCCCAGTTCAAAGGTCGTGGAGCATGCGCAGTATGATTTTTTTCTCCAATTTCTCTTACCTCGATGGGGTCACTTTTTTTGCCTTAAACCCTTCTTAACATTCCATCCCCTTTATATACGATCCTTGGGTACGAGACACATCGAGCTCTGTATTATACTTATATTTCAAATAGTTAACAGATAGTTGTATTTATAAGTTATTTTTTACTACGTTTTTATTAACTTGGTTTCTTGTTTGTATGTTTGTTTGTTTGTCCGGNTTTTTTTAAACATTTTATTTAGTAACAAAATGTTCATATAAAGTAATTTAAAGTAACAACTTGTAATAAACTAAGCATAGTATTTATGAAATGAGAACATAAAGTAAACAACAAACCTAATATACTTTTTTGTCACAACCTTTTTATTTTATTATTTTATTATTGTTGTTAGAGCAGCCTGGAACACAGCATTTTCTGAATCTTTTGACCATAGTAAAAGGAAATTGATGTCGGTGAATTTAAAGAAAACTACAAATTATAAGGCTTCGAAAATTATTTACATAACTCTTTAAGTACTGAAAAATTTAGTAAAAAAAAAGTCAACAATCCTCTAAGACCAAAATAAACCATTTTCATTTTTTTGTCCCCCTATTACTTTAAATTTTTGAGAGCAGCGCATTCTATGAGCCGTTGCACGAACTATTTTCCAAGTTTTGTGACGTCATGATGGGACACGGGATTTTTCAACGAATGCCACCCCCCTGCAGCTAGTAAATATATAAAGTTATTTATTTATATACAAATTTATTTATTTTAATTGTTTCCTAATTTGTTTGAGGACCATTTTTAATTATAAATAATAATATTCAAATAATAATTTACACGATACAGAAACTCCAAAAATATACTTACTAGTTTCATTTTTAGGGTCCGTAAGCAAAAATGAGGATCTACGTAATTCCTGAGGATCTACGTATATTCCTACGCTTGTCTGATTGTCTGTTGGTCTGTCTATATCTGAACTGCTCACCGAAAGTACCCGGTAAAAAAAATTTGAAACTTTGTAGTTAAATGTGGAAATGCGTCATGTGCGGGGTGTTAAATGAAAAAAGAAAACGCCTTGAGAACTTGTGTACTAATTGATCTTTGTGAATGTTCCATATTTTTTGTGAGAATAAGTCCTTATACCCTCCCCCCACAAAAACCGTATTGTCTTTGGGACGGATTGGGCAAGACACTTCAAAGTAGTTTATTGCGTTTGGACCATAAAAATGCATATAAAGGCGTTTATATCACGTCATTAAAATAAATGGTCCAAAAGTTATAGCTAAAACATTATTTTATATGGCCGCCATGTTGATACGACTGGGCCAATTATTATTGTTATAGAACTCGTCCTTTTTCCTATTTGTTAAATTGCCTAAGGAACTTTTTTTTGTGCTGGGAGCACATTCTGGGCCATTTATTTTAATATGCTACAGCGATTTTAGTGGTGCCAAAAATAATTCATGACGATCATAATTGCCTAAAAACTTAAATAAAAGTTGAACAATACTTATAGATATAAATAGTGTTATTCATCGTTAATTTTTTTTGTTGAAATTAAGTATAGATCTTAATTTAAACAGAGTTAAATATATATTATTATTGTATCTAGGAGAAGCAGAGTCTCCTAACTCCTCGAACTCAAAACGACTTTTCTTCTTTAATAAATCAAAACGAAATTAAACGTCTTAAAGTAATTCATTTAAAGAGCGTTGTAATTCTTTGGATATAGTGGAATCCAGTTAAGGGGTCCTCTACGTTATTATGAAAGTCCAAGCAGTACAGGCCATCTGCCTGGAGATTGTCCGTAACTGGTCCGAATTTTCGTACTGTCCTCGATAACGTGTGACCCCGATCAACCGAATAAGGCCACAAATTGTCCGAAGAAAAGATGCATTATTAGACCTCGCTTATTTAATTCCATAGGAGGGAGAATATTAAAAACGATTAAGAAATAGTCCGGTCCCGTTTCCTTTGGACGGGGGTCGTTGGTCAACAGTAGCAGCAGTGGCGACGGAAACCGATAATTAGAGTCAAGGGAGTTGCCACAGAGCTGCAGACTTGACGCGCTCTTCTGACGTCGCCTTGCTTAACTTGGCAGGCCATCCAGGCGAAATCATAATCACCTTGAAGGGTCGACAATCAACAAGACAAACTACCGAAAAACATCGCCGCCTGTTCTGGACCGGCGAGTCTTCTAGAATTGCTTCATACCTCGTGGCATCTTTCGAAGCAGTTTCTTCTCTTCAAAAATGTTAACTGCCGATGATACACTTGACATTTACCCGGAGTACAAGTTCAATGCTGGCCACTGGTTTCAGATAAACAAATATTTGAGTACAAGGTGAATATTTTTTAATAAGTCAACTTAAATTTCACATTAACTAAATAAAGATAAAGACACAAACTTTGCACTATTACAAGCCAATTATAAATCTTTGTTTGCATAATGAGATAATAATTTCGTTGAATTTTATTTTGTTGGTTGTTAAATATCTATTTGAAACAGTGACAACTTATATAGAACGCAGGCCTCCTTTGCTAGTGTTGTAATGATTTGCTAGAGGCTGTGAACGCGTCAGAGCATGTATGTAATGAATGTATGTATGTATGTAATGAATTTGTGTATTTATATGTATGTAGGTATATATTTATGTATGTATATATGTAATGTATGTATGTAATGAATGTATGTAAAGAATGTAGGTATGTAATGAGTGTAAGTATGCATGTATGTAATGAACATGTATTATAATCCTAAAAATGCATCAAACATTGTACGCGAAACTTCTGGACCAACACCTACTAAGAATAGATCAACACTTCATATCCTGAACTTCAATGATAACTCTATTTTCATTATCAATGAATTCTAAGTCTTCACCCAATCAAAGCCAAGCCCCGCGCTTTTCTCTGTAAAGAGTGAGAATTCTTTGATAAAAGAAAAAAGTACTTTTTAGGGTTTTGTAGATGAGTAAGTTTTGTAGATCTCAAGGGTCCCGGGTTCGATCCCCCGGGAGGTCACAATGTTTTTTATCAGTAATAAAAACAAGGTAAATTAAATTTTTCAGAAAATTTGCATCACCCCACCATAAGGTATAACCATGAATTATTTCGAAATTTTAGGACCAGCCGTTATATATTAGTTGGGGGGGGGGATTTTTTTGTGTATATTTTGATTTTTTTAACCAATAAAACTCAAAACGACTTTTCTTCTTTAATAAATCAAAACGAAATTAAACGTCTTAAAGTAATTCATTTAAAGAGCGTTGTAATTCTTTGGATATAGTGGAATCCAGTTAAGGGGTCCTCTACGTTATTATGAAAGTCCAAGCAGTACAGGCCATCTGCCTGGAGATTGTCCGTAACTGGTCCGAATTTTCGTACTGTCCTCGATAACGTGTGACCCCGATCAACCGAATAAGGCCACAAATTGTCCGAAGAAAAGATGCATTATTAGACCTCGCTTATTTAATTCCATAGGAGGGAGAATATTAAAAACGATTAAGAAATAGTCCGGTCCCGTTTCCTTTGGACGGGGGTCGTTGGTCAACAGTAGCAGCAGTGGCGACGGAAACCGATAATTAGAGTCAAGGGAGTTGCCACNATATATATTTGTGTCCTACTCTTCAGCAGCTTTCATTTGATACCCAACTCAAAATTAAAAAAAAAAAAAAAAATTTGGGCGCACTTCACTTTTTCGCGCCCAAAATTGGCAATTTTTGAAAATTTAGGATGAATTCCTAGAATTTTCATCGCGCCACAAAAAGGTATTAGCATGAATTATTTCGAAATTTTAGGACCAGCTCTTATATAGTGTTTGGGGGGGGGGGCATTTTTTGGGTGAAATGTTTGCGCTAAAAACGCAATACTGGCGGTAAAAACAGTAATGATAAAAAGTCATATATTAAAATATATATTTGTAACCTACTATTCAACAGCTTTCATTTGATACCCCACTTGAAAATTAAAAAATCAAATTTTTTGAGTTAACTACCTTTCTGGCGAATTACGCATGAGCATATTTAATTTTTAACTGCTGTATATTTTTTCTGTGGTTGAGCCTTGAGTGTTTGAAATTTCAGCTCTTTTTCTTCCTCATTCTTCTTTTTCTTGCGATGAGCAGACGGACACATCACCCTCCCTCGGCATAAGGGTTTATGGGGGAAGTATCTACAAAATCCTAAAAACATTGAAAGTGTAAAAGAGATTTTTGTTATTAATGACCAGAGAATAGAAGCAATCATTGTCAGTTTTATAGGCTGAAGACTAAAGGATATTTTTAATATTATTTTTTTATTTTTTTTAGAGACTTTAGTAATCATAGTTGTAGTTGGAAACAAAACCTTGATCTATATCGAGGAAGCTTTCGATATTTTTCAGGATATTGAATTATGTGTCCAGATAATTATTTTTCTATAACTGCGCAATCTCAGAGCCTACAACAATCCTGCATAAATGTTGGCCATAGCAATAGAAATAAAACGTTAAAAAAATAATGTACATGGGAAACAGAGATTTCTCAATCTACAATCCAAGGTTTTGTATCAGAATTCAAGTGTAAACTGAGTAAACATATTTTTTACCATTTTACACGTTATACAATTTTGCTTATGATTTTTTATTAGAAAAATAAGTAGACAGGATATATGAAATAGACTTTTACATTTGAGTTATCTGAAACTTAGACAATTACCGCCTCTTTTTTATACGCACGCTCCATTTTAAACTTGTGCGTTAGTAGAATAACAAGATGAGAAGAATTCAGTTGACAGTCTCGTTCACTCAGATTTTACATAAGCTTAGTCTTTTGAAGCAAATTGGTCAGAGTATGTTGAAACATTATACACTTGTTGTTTGCGACAGTATCATTAACAGGAACTAGCGATACATAAGTTATATATATATATATATTCAATCATGTAAGGTAGAAATTCATTTGGATTTAAAGAAGAATACAAGTGCGCAATCTTTTACAGTGACTTCTTGACTCATTCAAACTTGATCTTCCAACGTCCTATTTACCTTGACTGTTAAGTAATACCCACTAAAAGACAAGTTTAGGAATAACAATAAATCAGGTATTTATGTGTACACACACACATATCCATATACACATATATATCAGGATAATGTACAATGTCCAAATAAGTAAAGAATAATGGGTGCAACCTAGTGTGCATCACACATTTATCTCCAAAAATTTGTTTTTGAAAATAAAAACAAAGAATCGTGTTATTCTGTTAGTGTAGTTATCAAATATGGCTTCAAAAGTTTTATATTACATGCATTTTTTTTTGATATGGTAGAAACTTTAAATTTCAAATTAATATATATATAATGCCATTAATGTCATAATCATAATGCATATCGTTGAAAAGCTCTTTGAGAGTACAAGAGCTATTTATTGTAATTTCACTTTTATCATATTTTCATAGGACGGGACACGTTGCTGCAGATATACAATGAANGCATTGCTCTGTATTTGCAGATCGCTCTTAGATAAGAGGCCAAAGTATGACAACTATCATCATTTGGGTCATCTAATATTTTTAAAAAGACACTCTCCGAAAGACTTTTTTTACCAAAATACGCTACTCTAAACTCTGATAAGACAGGGCAAATAGCCACAAGATGAAAGTTGTCCTCAATGGCTCCCATATTGCAAAGAGAGCATCTGTGATCTAATCTACCATGTCTACAATTTACAGATAAAAGCTGTCCTCTAGCTTTGAGAACCCAACTTACTATAAATCGGTCTTGTATTGAGTAAATATATTTTGGAACTGGTTTGTTCTTGGTCAGTAGGTAGTAATGGGCATGAAAATGAGATTGACTGGCATTGATTAAAGCTGTTTGTCTGTCAGCCACTTCTACCTTATATATATATATATATATATGTATGTATGTATCGTTTATATTACATTGTGCACGATATAACTAAAACATCCCATAGTCCGTACTCCTAAATGACAATGTTTATAAATTACCACTCTAAGATTGCAGAATTTAAAATAGAATGGCGACGTAACAAAAATTCTACCTTATTTCTACATTACGAAATGGTTGAAACAGATCAAAAATCATTTAAAGTCAACTGATAAGGTTCTACAGCGGTTTCCTTTTACGAAGCAGTGTTCTTTTAATAAGGTTCGCTGAACAGAAGAAGAGATGCAGAGTTACAAAAGGACTTCTTCGCACGGCCTCAAACACCAGGACGGAGAAACAATCTTATCCTTTCACTTCAGACAATTTATTGGAACAGGGAAAAAGAAAATAATCCAGAACATGTTGGCTAATAGATCATACAAACTGATAATTTAAGAACTATGGGTTTAGTCGTAAGCAAAAAACTGTAATTACCTATTAGAAACAAGAAAGTTCAAAATAAACTAGCAGTCAAGTTATACTGGTGTTTTTTTTCGGTTCTTACCTTGACCCATTACTCGTTTTGTTACATGGCATTTTCAGTTCACAGTACATGACGATGCGTCGTATTGTGTTGTGTAAACAAACATACATGTTGTCTATCTTAATTCTATATAGGTGTCCCCTTCTACATATGTATTAGTATAGGTTTACATAGTTTACTTGAGGAATGCTCATCATCCTCAAAAGCTTTATTATTGTTTAATATATTGAATATAGGCAAGTCAAATATTATTGAATAAAGAAATCAGCTTACTCAAAACATGTGAACTAGTAAAAAACGTATTTATTTTAATGAAGACTTGGATTTACTTGAGATAGATCAATTAATATTCCTACCTACATTTTATAATTCTATTAATAATCCTGATCTACTAAATAAAACCACAGAACTAACAATAAAATGGTATAAATAAATATTTTAGTTCTTTGTTGATACTAGATTATTTTATAAAGAGTGAGCTTAAAGTCCTTGTAAAATAAACTCAATTAGAGTTATTCTTGGTCTGAGTTCATTCCTGATTTTGTGTTAAAACGTTTATTTTTCCGGTGGTAGGTAATGACACGATCTTTCGTGCTTGGCCTTACACGCCGACGCGACGCCTTCTTGTACTAGTCCATTTAGGTACTTCAGCACCAGGTCATTGGAAATAAGTTTTTGACTTCAAATATATAAAAAGTTGAAATTTACGGCAACCCGGAAGAATAAATGAGTGAAAGGCTTTGCTAACAAATACTAGTAAAGGTAAACCTACTCGTAGTTTAAGTTTTCTTTTAAGGTCAAATTACATTATTTAAATATATTACTTCTAACTCTTTTAAAACGTGTGTCACACGAATCAATATTTTTCTTCCGAGCTTGGCAAATATAATGGAAACTGTATTATCGTTCCAAGGAAGGTACATTTTTTGTGTCTCCTGTCGAAAGTAGCCCAAAGATTACACCAGATTAGTAGCAGACTACTTTGAAATCTGCCAAAAAAATGTGATTTTTTTTTTTAACACGAATAAAAGTACCAATTTAGCAATATTTATTTACTGTGCGCAAGCGGTTGAAATTAATCTGGAGCAATCTACTACTTTAGACAAGCCATACAAATTTAACATGCATTTAAAGACATTGGTGTAAATAAATGTATGTAAAAATTGTTATATTTAAACACGTTTCTTAACTTCATTATATCAAAGTTGTAACAAAACAAAATCTGATAAACTAAAGTTTATACACCAGTATGATTTATCAAAACTCGCAACTTGAATATATTTGACTGATTTAGGGTGCGTGATGAAAAACCAGCGAGTACACGCGATGGTGAAGTGAAAACCCAGCTTCAATGCCAGTAGTTGGCCGTGGGAGTCGAACGACCTGTCAAGTAGTATAAGGCCCACGCCTTTAATTTCACAATATTCCTCAGTATACTTGCAAATCGTTTGTTTTCTCCAAAACCCATATTTTTTCTTGTCTTACCTGATATGAATGTATTGACCCTAAAAAAAATTACTTAAAAATCAATTTAGTAAAGCAGAAGGAATCAATTTAATTTGTGACATGGCGTTAAGGGTTTAATTTGACACATCCTTTTTGTGAAATTCTCCAAACATATGTTTAATAATAATTATAAAGAATGCTCTCATGATTCCTATCTGAAAGATATATTTTTGTTTATCAATTAATGCTTGTATAGCAATGGATCGATTCCATTCTACCAACAGACTTGATTCAACAGCAAATAAAGGATGCAAACGCAAAAAAAACGAGGTCTTTGAATTAAAACAAAGGTCATTCAGAATTCATCTGATGTTAAATGCCTCGGTCAGCTAAAAAAGGAAATATTTAACGAGTTAGGATAACTGAATTAAAGTTGTTTATTTTTTTAAGTAATTTGTATCTAAAAGGACAAGATATCATTTATTTTAGTTAACCTAAATTAATTAAGGCTCGAATTAATTATATCTCTAAGGACTGTTTATGAATCAGGTATGCCTTAATAATTTAAAATAAAATGAATCAGTTCATTAATTAATGAGGTATTTCTCATTAAATTTTCAACTTCATTTTTTTATTGAAGTGTTGCAAAATTAAATCGAAAGTAAACATAAAAAATTAATAAAATGTTGCAATGCCTTATAACTTTAAAGATAATTCAGAATTTAAAGATAATAATTAATTTAATCTTTAAATTAAAGATAATAAAGAAAGATAATTCAGACATTCTGTCATCATTTCAGAATAACAATATCAAATTATTTTTTGCTTACTATTTAAGAGACATATTCTCTAATTATTTTGCTGGAAGTACAAACAAAAATAAGACCAACTACCAATTTATAATAAAATAATATTTCAACTAGAAAACTTGATTTTACGATTGATATACATTTTTTTTTAGGGTTTCTTTGGTAAACACAAAAAAAGAAACCCTTATAGTTTCGTTCATGTGTCTGTCTGTCAGTCTATACGGTTCCAATAACTTTTGAACGAAAAGAGATAAAAACATGAAACCTTCCAATATTAAAGATTGTTTTGACGCGCACACAGAAAAAATATGGTGAACTCAAAAGTATCAGCTGTTCAAATCCAAAATGGCGGATAACTTACGTAACGCGAAAAAAAAAAAAAATTGAGAGGGTATTAAATGAAAGGTATTGAAGAGTAGATTACAAAAATATATAACAATTGTGCAAAGCATTTAGTTTTCCTTGCCATTTTGTAAAAAAACATCAAAATGTTTATCCCCATCCCCTAAAACTATATTTTCGCTGTTTCTAAAATTATGAAAAAATATGCAAAATTTGCGTCCTCAAAAAATAAAAAAAGCAATTCGATCTGATTAACTGGGAATCCGAGATGGCGGCTAATTCCTGTCATGGGAAAAAAACAAACAATTTGAGTGGGATATTAAATTAAAGGCATTGAAGATTGGATTACAAATATATATATATATACGTGAGGAAAGTGTTTAATTTTTCATGCCATTTTGTCAAAGATCATCAAATCCTCTCCCTCACACTTATACTAATTTCATGTTTACAATACCAACGAAACCCTTTTGACGTGAGACTTCACGCACAACCAATTTATTTTCTCTAGAACTAGTTGATGGGCCCAGCTCATAACTTTGTTACTCTTATAGAACTCAAATAAGAAATTCTGATGAAAACAATAAATTGTCACAGATAATTAAGTTTGTTTTGTTAATTACTAAACAAATTTTCATTAAAAAAAAAATATTGGTAGTAAATTTACCTAAAATTTGGTAATAAAAAAATAGAAGCTTCCAGGCGTCCTATTATTAAACGGATAATCCCATAGAAAAATGAAAGTGTGGATATTTTGTAAAAATCAGGCATGTAGACCCCAGACCAACAGACATAATATAGACACCAAACCTAAAATGTTCCCTGATGTCTGAAATGGTTACCTTCGGTAATCCTACCTTCGAACAAAATTATTTTGATCTATTATCTGCAATATTGTGAATATTATTAACTAAGCCTATCTATTAATACAAGATTAAAAGCTCAAGCAAAACCGTCGTATAGGAGAAATTATTAGATATTCAAAAAGTCACAGACACTAAAAGTTTACAAATGATTGGAAAATATTACAAAAATTAATGACTTATTGACCCACCAACAAAAACTAAATTTTTATCCAAGAAACATAAAGTATGAGTTAATGAACTGACTGCCTTAGCCTTAAGCAAGTCGTGACCAAAAAGGGGATCTTAACAATTGGTCCTTAAAAAAATGAATCACCTTGATAAAATATTATCATTATACATAGGATCAGTACTTAGTACTTTTCTTGCTAAAATAATGGTTTACTTTTAAAAATCCTAAAACATTTGGATGACTTATTTGCCCCTTGATACATTCTTTCTCAGGCTTGAAGTTTACGTAATTTACAAGCTAGTAAATAGACACTTATAACTTCAAAATAAATAATTTGATTTTATAGTTTACACACTTCAATATACAACAATATTGAAACAATATTGACAATATTTACTTAAAATTATTAAGTTCAATTATTATTATTATTATTATTTTTTTTTTTTTTTGGTTCATATCAATTCTGTTTCTTTTTACTATAATAGGAAATAAAATAATAATTACAGGTATAAATTAGTCCAAAAATGATGTGCTGAACTATTGTCTATTTATGAATATTGAGTAGAAGAGTGAATTTTTATTTTAAAATAAAGTTGAAAAATTGAATGATTGTAATTTAATAATCTTCATTTAAGTGACATCTACCATAATGGAATCGTGTCAATCACGAAATAGATAAGCTAAGCTAACCTATTGACGGCGACGATAGATTGAATTCTCATTATCTTCCTAAAGTGGCTGAATAGAAGGTTGCATAAAGTTACTGAATAAGAAATCTTATCATTGTGATAAGTATGACTATAGACTAGGATCTACACGTTGAGAACATATACCAACGGCTGCGACGTGATTCTTGGTGCAGTCACTTATTATTTTTTACTATGATCCTTGGATTTCCTCTCTCCATTCTATAGATCAATTTTCCCTTTAGCTTCGACCTTGTTTATTTGATAGCTCTACTCTTTGTAAACAGACTCTCTTTGACTGGGTAAACTGAAGCTATTATCATTACAGTATATAGACTCTTAAGAACTTGTACAGGCTCAGATATTTCGAAAATATCTTAACTAGATCATTGTCAAGAGCACTATAATCGAGGATAAGCAATTGAATGGTGTTACACCTTGCCCGCTGTTTTCAGAATAGAAAAGCATTTCTAATATAAATACAAGTCCCCGATTGATAATTGAAATTCTTCCTTGGCTTCTCTTCAACCTGTTTTCTTTTCTTAGGAAGTAATACAATACCAATTATTCTTGTTGAATGTAGTAAAACGTCTTTGAAAACAGCGCACTTCAAAAGGTTTAAGAAGCGTCTTTAAAAAACAGGACTAGATAAAAGGCTAATGACTGCGATCCTTCATTAAAGTGTTGGCTAATTATTTCTAGTACCTTTGTTCCTCTAGTTCAAAAGAAGTTTTCTTTGACCTTTCATCTCACACAAATTAAGCTAGAATGTACAGGAAGAAGGACAAGTACATAAAAATAAAATATTAAAGCATTTATTACGCAATTTTGATGGGTTAAACTATATAGTCAAGGAATTTATTTTTGACATGCTGTGGCAAAAAATCTTAGTTTCGTTAACGAATCAAAAAATATTTCATTTCGTTATATTGTATTAGCAGGGGCCTTGATGATTTTCGGATGCAGTTAGGCTAGTCAATTATATTAGGTGTCGAAACGATGGTGCCAGTGTAAAGAAATACCAGTCATCAAGGTAATTTGGTTCTTTCTCATTGTAATCCTCCTATATATCTAAAGTGTAAATGGCAGTTTGATGGATGCTTGAGAGAAAGAACTTGCGACAGTGGTCTGGAGCACTGTACTGATCGTGACCCCTCAGGCGCGTGGACTGGTCTTTTCGGCAGATAATTCGATCTCCGGAGAACCAGTCTATCTCGAATATTTTTTCTTTTGTATGCCTAAAAGTTGAATCTGGGTTGAAATAAGGTATTGGCAATCATGAAGATTTGCCATTCACCGCCAGAGGACTTAAGAAGGACTAGTTTCAGCCTCCCTCAAACCATTATCCTCTGACATAACAAGTCGCATCGTAGTACCGAATCCTAAATAATAAAAAGTGCACATCTTAGAGGATAGCCAGAACAAAATTCAACCTCCTTATATATTATTATTATGCGTATTGTACAATACTTTCTCTCCTACGAAAAAGTCATGTCCTTTCTATAAATAAAATCAAAATAAATATATTCATGAGTTCTTCGCTAATATTTATTTATTTATACTTGTTAAGTTATATATGCCTTTCCTCTGAAGCCGTATAATAGATTACTAAATAATTGAAGCAAGTCCTTCCTGGCAGCAAGCAAGCTTGTATTGCCATTTTGATACAGTTGAGCTAATTAGGTTAACTCTGAGATAGAGGTTGAGCAGGTGAGTCATGTGTTGCGCGAATATGAATGTCAACTCTAGTTAGGGCAATGAGTTTTATCTTTCCTCTTGTCGAGGGGAGTGAGTTCACGAGACGTGTGTTCCCTATATCACGGACTAAGCAGGGGAACGCCGACCAGAACACCTTATTGGGAAAGGGAGCTCGCCAACTTACCTATTTCTTAAGAGGTCTGTTAGCGGTGGACAGGGATACGAGGAAACAACGGGCATCTGTTGAAAGTATACACAAGACGTGCACGTTGCTGCTGTTGTTGCCATTGTTTCTTGAGGCCGTGTGGATTCTTTCGTAAACCACATGCTCTCTCAGCTGCTGCAGCCCGTCTAATTACCTTGCCGCTCTGTAACCTCTACCTCTATTGTTTCATGTGTAAACAAAACTAAGAATACGAGATCACTGATATAGATTTTCATACTAGTAAAACAACTTTGAAAAGAATGTGATATGTATCGAAAGTGATTTATCTAGCGACGGCAGTGAAGTAAGGCGTATTTAAAGTTATGGATAATGGAAAAGTCCTTTAACAATCCCTGGCTTCACTTTACTTATGCATTAAATTTATTGATATTAAAATGAATTTACAGCCAATGAATAGCAAGAAATAAGTATAGAGGCTTTATCGCTAACAGTATTATCTAATGAATAGTCTGATTTGACAATTCATTTATTTATATATTTATCTTAAATCCAACATTCTTTAAATGTCTGAGAATCTCTGTCCCAGATTCCAAAAAATATGAACAAAATACATGTCAATCCGCTAGCTGTGACTGTGAACCCAGCTTTAGGAAATCACTTATTATAGAACCTTCCAAGTGAAGGGAGAGTCCCATCCGCCACAACCGTCCAATCCAATCATCCTTTTAAACTATGAACTTCATCATTAACTATTAATTTGCTCAATATTAAATATTTGTTGCTTTAAGCTCGGTTTAATGATAACGCCCTGCGATGCCTACTTAGTATATTATTTTAAATATGTTTAACAGGTGGTTGTTTACTTCTTGTTTTCGATTTACAAAAAAATCAAATTAATTTTCATCATTTCATCAGAGACTAGATGTTTCCCGTGCATACGGCTTATATCGTTAGATTTGAATTTAAATGGACTACATTTTAGAATATTTTAATCAATGGTCGGAACCAATTTCCAGAAATATTATTTTTTTCACATTTCGGGGGCAGCGCTCCAAAATTTGGAGCTAGTAAGCGCCATTAAGGAACTATATAGGTTTTAACTAGTACCGAATTCGGATTTCTTACCTTTGAAAACCTAACTATTTTTATTTTGAATTTGATATCTTCAACCGTTTTAATTATGTTATTTTTTCATAAATTGTTCCACTTTCAACTCCCTGTATCTTTTTAATGACTAACAATGGTCAACATACATATTGACTTAATCTTCTTATTTTGATCTCCAGTATCACCTGTTACTCTATGGCGCATAATTTATAGGACACCCTGTATATACATATACATATATATTAAGTAAATATACTAATATAGAATGTTTATTTTAGTTTCGTAAAATGTATTATAGAAACCTGTTGAAAATGAAGCAAAAAAACCTGTTGTTAGATGTTGCAAGTTAACTGGAATATGTATTAAAATTATACTTTAAAAACTGTAATAATCGTCGTCATTAGCCTCCTATAATGCAATTTGTACAGTTTAGCATCATTTTATGTTAAAACACTGAGGTTTATTAAATTTAAGGCAATAAGACAAGGGCCGGTTTTTAACACCTGACGGAAATTTTAATTTATAAATGGGCTATAGTCGAAGCTTCATAGGATGATTAATGCTTTAGTTTTAATTCAATTCTACGCCATAGCTTCTTTTGGATAAGTTGATATTATTAATTTTGCTCCACTACAAAGTAAATAAAAAATAATTACAAAAAGTAAATTAAAAATAAAGTAAATTGATCCGACACAACTCAGACAAACTTTCTCATATACGAGTTCATAATTATTTATCCTAGTGTTTTCTATTACATTGTTTTATGTACATTTAATTATTATTGAACATTTTATCAAAATTTATCAAAAAAATGACATTTTCTAGGCGGGAAATCGAACCCGGGTGGCCAGGCCCTCTCCGTCCGCGTTTTAAGATTTTTGCACAGGAACTAGATTTTTCCCGGGAAAACGGCTTATATCGTCAGATTTGTATTTAAATGGGCTACATTTTAGAATTTTTTAATCGAAATCGTCGAAACCGTTTTTAAGAAATAATTCTTTTTCACGTTTTTTCAAAGTTCTTGGGGGTAGCGCCCGGTATGATTTTTCTGAACACACAAAAAATGTCGATGTTTTTTGACAAAATGGCGCCGAAAATTAAACACTTCTCCCAATTGGAATATTTATTTGTAATCTACTCTTCAATACCTTTCATTTGATACCCCACTCAAAATTGTAAAAAAAAAAAAATTCTCGCGATGTGAATTATCTGCCATTTTTAATTTGAACAGCTGATTATTTTGAGTTCTCTATATTTTTCCTGTGTGCGCGTCAAAACGATCTTTAATACTGGTAAGTTTCACGCTTTTATCTCTTTTGGTTCAAAAGTTATTGGAACCGTACAGAGTGACAGACAG
>KZ651120.1:673464-693549 GCA_001010745.2 Gerris buenoi
CGGTTAATATTGTAACTAAATCTTTTACACCATTCAAAAGATTTCGAGCTTTTTAATTCAAAGAAATAAATTAATCAATTATTTGGTCATTTTCCTGGAATCGAACCCGGGAACTTTTGCATTTAAGGCGATCGCGCATCTCATTCGGCCACCGAGGCAGTTATTTTCTTTTATTGTTTATTTACAATATAGTATAAATGTCAAAAGATACATAAGTAGTTTACAATTTTAACCACCATCTTCCCGTGGAGCGCTAGTGCTCTTACACCTCTAGAATACTGGAGTTGGATACGGATACCCCTGAATATGAACCGTCAGCGCTCTTTAACTTTTGTTAAATTGATACTTTAATTCGTGTCAAATATCAAAAAAAATTTGACAGATTAAAAAAAAAAATAACGGGGAAACAATTAAACCAATTTGACAATAATGGCTTGCAAAAACCATTAAGTACGTAGTTAAGATGCGAGGAAGCTATGTGCCACACCAAATGGAAGTCTGTTATATTTTGTTAACAGAAAATTTAAAAACGTAGTATATAAAAAGTTCGTTTTATCTTGTAATTATTTATTTTATTTTCCTCTTTTTACTCGTGGTAAAAATTTTAATTATGGTTAATAATAGGTAAACATTTTAATTAAATAATTAATTAAACGGTTCTAAAATATTTATATGAATATATAACTATTTTAGAAATCAATTAAATTTCACATAGATCAAATATTACTCTACTTGTTAATTTAATATGGTTCTTGCTTTAGAGAGCTAATTGGTATAAGAATGTTAATGGCTTTACACTTTACAATGTAGCAAAGACTGGAAAAGGAAACTATACTATGGAGTGTAGTGAAGGTCAATGGACTGAGTATAGTAGCCTTGACCTTGATTCCAACATATTACAATCCTACCTGTACAGGTAGAGTAATCTCGCACTCCGTCTTATTCTTTCTCAATCTCTCCTTAGAAAACAATACTTGAAGGTAGTTCCTTAGAGAAAGGATGCTGGACTGCCAACATCATAATTTATATGAGAATAACATCGGAGTTCTAGCGCAAGTGATTAATACTTCTAACTTCGGTTACTGTGACAATTAACCTTATGTTATCCAGATATGTTTATAATTTTATCGAATAATGAAAGAATATTTCTAGAAACTTGTTGTTCTAGCTTAGCATTATTTATATGGAGTATTTATTGCCTTAATTAATTAAAAAAAAAAAAAAAAAAAAAAAAAAAAAAAAACGCAGAGCAATGTCATTGCAATACTTTATTAAAACCTTTTTTCATATCAATTAGAGCCGCAACTTGTTAACTTGTACATGGCAATTTTAGTTAATTTCTGAAGAAGAAGGTGATACAACTTACAATAAAATCACAAAGTAATTTCCGGTTACTTACTTATCAATACATAGACATAAATCTAATTTTAGCCATTTACTGGCTAAGATTTTACAAATTTTGTTTCAGTAAACTATGCTTAATTTTTTAGAGTCATTATAATGTTAATTAAATATTTGTTTAATTCTTGAATTTATAATGTAGATAATAATGTGTATAATTCATCTCGCATCGAGTGTGTAAATATAAGTAATTGCAATTTAAACAATAATTTTAAACTATGTTTCATATTTACATTAAGTGTATTTTGAACTTGAATAAATCGTTGCTGACACTGTCTGTTTATTTTCTTACGGGCTTCTAAATAGTCTCGGATAAACCACGGTTTTTTTTAGCATCGTAAGTTGATTAAGAAAACCCTCGACGCTAAGGACCACACCAAGTTTAATTAAGAAATTTTGAGACAAATGTTTGTCCCACATCAGTATCGGCAATGGGGATGTACCAACCTAGGTTTCCATAGCAAATTGGAGTTTATAAATATAATAGTATATAAAGTGGAATATAGGGGGGAAAAATTATTACTAACAATAATACAGAGGTCAGTCAATGACAAAACGCTTACCACTATTACGACATCGAATAGACGTCGAAATAATTTAATAATTTAAAAAATACATAAAAATAATTATACTGTATTAGGTTTAAAAGGATATAATAAGCTTAACATTATACTTAATTTACGAATTAGATTATTTAAGCCTCAGCGAACTTCCATCAAAATTCAAGTTTTGTTAAAAAAAAAATAAGCAATATAAAATACAGCAAAAGCTCGTTTGGCTTACTTAATTAATATTTTAGGTTTATGACTTTGTCATACTGGGGAAATTTTATTGCGTTTTAATATACATCAAGTTTAAGCAGGACTGGTTATACGTGTAGGATAGGATTGATGGGGTAATACTTTACTTCTCTATATTGCATGAAATCTACTTTTACATAAAATATCTAACAATCCACTGTAAACAGCCCAAAAGCTACTGGGGAAACCTGATTTTTACGCATATCACATTTTTCATTTAAAACTTCAATCAAATGTGCCAATAAATATTTGTGAGTGTAATTATCCTAATTATATGGTTTACTAGAGTATTAATTTAAATACCAATTATACTTTCTAAGATCATAATAATTTCCAGAGGAGCATTTATATTGAAGTTTGTTGATTAGGTTCCATTGCATAGTCTATATACAAGAATAGTTTAATAAAGATTATAGTAAGTCATTAAGGGACTAGGGAAAGGGTTGGATTAAAATCATTACGACCTAATTCCTAGACAAAGCACGCAATCTAGAAACGCAGTTAACTGGCCTATATAGAAATCGGCTTGGCTAAGAGCAAATTAGGTATTCGTGAAGCTTTTTTCTGCATCAATTTATTTCTTTTTTAATGAAGTATAAAGGATATCGAACGAGTTTCGTCGGAATTGTATTTTTTTTCTAATGCCCGATATCATGTGTTGTATCTATAGGGTTATATTTTTTTCTCTCGTACTTCGATAAATTCTAACAAAGAGATTAACAAATATTCGATATAAATAGAAATAATCCCAATCTGTTTCTTGTACAATTAGAGAGGCACGTAACAACCGAAAGCTCTGTGAAGTGAACTTGATCTCCCAAGTTCTCGATTTGACCCGGTAACTGAGTTATTGGTTTCCAGCCTTCTCTCTGATGTAATTTCTCCTACTTTACTGGAATCGAGCTCATTACATCGATATTAACCCAATTTAACACTTGGGCTGTTTTAAATCTTCCAATCGAGTCGAATTGGGGCGAAGACGATCCCGCCCACGTATATTTATCTTTCGGATCCAGCAACCGGTATATTTTACGCAACAATCGATTTAATTTAAGATCTTCTTTTTTTAAAAACTAAAACGGTAAATGTGGGGTAACCGCAATATATTATACAGCTTGCCGACCGAAATACTCGAAGCGACAATAATATTGGCTTACTAACTTTCTCAGCTTCAACCATATATGAAGTGATGATTACTAAAGGATAACAAATGTGTTTTGTAAGCATCAAAGGTCACTTTTAAACCGGCATATTCCAAGTCATTTATTAAACTTGTATATTGCCAATGAAACTCTGACTTATATTTTTGTAAACTAGGTAATATAATTTAATTAAATTTTAAGAGAAATATTTTTTATACATTTTATAACAAAAATGTTCTTTGCAAACAGTAAAAGTGATATATACCTCCTAATTTTATGGTTATAATCTGAACCATAACATTGGTCATTTCTAACCAATTTCTTATTTTAAATAACTTATAACTGATGTAATAAATATTACATAAATGAAATACTTTTAAATTATTTATAATTAACATAAAATTTTTAAAATTGTTATTTAGAAAGTATATGCAACATTTTTATTAAAATATATCACTTTCAATAAACATTTCAATATTACTGGCGAATGTTTGAAAAATATAATTTAATTAAACCTTAAATATTCATTTAAAACGTGAGGAATATCCTCTTTTCTTAATCAAAATTGTTTTATTTCAATTAAATTTGACGACATGGTATCATATTAAAATAAAAATTAAATCTTCGGTAGTATTAATTGCAACTACAAGAAAACGAACGAAAAATGAAAATAAATTGATAAAAAAAAATATATACTGCCAATTGGTGTGGCACATAGCTTCCTCACATCCTATCACGTACTTTATCCTTAGAAACCATTATTGCCAAATTTGTTTTTTCCCCCCGTTTTTTTAATAGGTATGTCAAAATTGTTTTGATTTTTTACATTAATAAAAATATCAATTTAGCAAAAGTTAAAGAGCGCAAATGGTTCATATTAATCTGGGGCTATCCGCGAGTTATTTTCGATAAACTATAAAAGTTTCATTCAATTCAGATAAGTGCTTATATATATATATATAAGCTATACTATATGTATATACTATACTATATATACTATAGTATATAAGCTATACTCATATATATACTATATGCTTATAGTATAGGTGTAAATAAATGTACGTTTGTGTGCTTGTATAGAAGACAAACAAATTAGCGCAGAAGGTTGAAACTTCTATGGGACCAACAATAGGCTAATTATGACCTACCATCCAAATTTCGTAAAAATCGTTATGTTTCGTTCTTCAGAACCATCACGTTGCTTCCGTTACCTTCGGTGTAAGCTCGGATGCAAAAACTATTAAAGCTTATTTTTAATATCAAGTTAACCTAAGGAGAAAGAGTAATTTCGTTTAAAGATAATAAAGAGCCTCAAACATAAAACTAGCGTCTTCATATTTATAATAATGATAATTTATGACCTAGAACTATTTTTTCGTAAGGTATAAAGTAAAATTAGAAAATAATGAACTTTATGATGAAACATTTTTTCCTTATATGTAACCAACCTGAGCAGCTGTTCGATTAAAAATTAAAATAACTTTTAGCCAATTCCACAATACCTGCCTCGAAAGTTTAATTATCGCTTTTAGCTTCGACTACACTAGGTTTGGAAAGAATTTATTACCATAATAATAAATTAGCTTTAAGTTCACGGTAGAGAGTGAAAATAGCTAATTTTGTTGTTATTAGTTGCTGTATTTAAGTATCGTTTCTTTAAGTTCGTATTAGGTTTCCTAAAAACTTAAATAGATATAGACATATTGCTTCAAACCTAATTTTTAAGGAAACAATTAGTAGCGCATATATTGAAATATGGAAAAAAAAATTAAGGATTTGCTCGTTAATTTTTTAACAAAATGAAGGGAGAGTGGTGGCATGTTAAATCCATATTCTGTTACTATTATTCTAGCGAAATTGATTTGTGATAGTACAAACATTATTAAGGATGAGAAAGGAACATAACTTCAGTCAAAGAAACGCAAAATATAAACAAATAATTATGTAGGGCTGCTAATGATTATGTGATCGATTTGTTAAAAATTTCTTGAATTAGGTTTGGCTTTTGGCTTCCCAGCTTACTGAAGGTAACGGAAGCTATGTGATGATTCTGAGGAACGAAAATATTTTATGTCTGCGATTTCAAAAATTTCAAGACAGAAACCTGTTTCAGACATTAGAGATTATTTGTGGTTTCGTGTCTGTCTGTTGGTCTGTCAGTCTGTAGTTTTTGCGAACCAACATATTTTAAAAACTACTAGTCCGATTTTATTGAAATTTATATTGAAGGTCCTAATAAGCTGATTGTTGGTCCCATATAAGTTTCAACCTTCTCCGTCCATCTATTTCTCTTCCACATGCGCACAAACATACATTTATTTACACATGTAACTTANCAAAGTGCCCTGAGTTGGATTCAGTAAAGGATAGTATGGCTGTGCTCTACTTGGTGGGGGCACTATCCCAGATTATAATATGTTACTATGGGATTTAATTACTGCATGAAATAGTTTTGTCTAATTTTTCGTACCATTTTTTTTTTAGTTTTATTTCGTTTAACACTTTGCCACTTTACCATAATAAGCTTCAGGTGAAAATTTATTCACATTTTAAGTAATTATATACATATATGCTTACAGTTGATAGATTAATTAATGTTATAAATTAAAATTAATAATTTTATTTTAAATATAATATATAGAATTGAATGAATTAGTTACAAAGCCAAGGGTTTTTATTGCAGTACATGGTTTAACATGATTTTGTATTATTTGAAGAACTTAAGTGAATAATCTGTATTAAACCCTACAATAATGAGTTGAACTTTTAAGTAAATTGAATTCTGACTTTAACTAAAATACCTCCAGAAAAACAAAGATAAATAATTAAAGATTAAGAATGAAGCATTTAGGAACTAAATTTATACTCTGTGAAACAAATGAATTTAAGTGTTTGACGAGCCAGTTGATCGCCAATAAATTAGGTTGATTTCATTCATTTCAAATTTTATCTATGTTAAGATAAAAAGTGTCCTTAACTATCTTATTGCAACTATGTGTAGAAGGACATTATTTATAATTTTTGTTTTCTAAAAAGTATAAAAATTAACTGATCTTTTATTATATTGTAAATTCGACATGACTATAAGTTATCGATAATATCTTTCCATTGTTAATACTATAAAGCCCATTGTTAAGTTCAAACTATGTGAATAATATGACATTTATCGATACTTTATTCATAGATATTACCTAGGACAGAGTTTAAATAAATTATAAGAGAGATAGTTTGGGTTATAAAATTAGACCTTTATACTCATCTAATTAACTTAAATGTTTACACCAAAAAATACCAGTTGAAGAAGAAAAAACTATACAAAGATTTAATTTAATATCATTTCTATAAGTAATATCAATTTAATTGTTGCTTTCTAATATTAATATAGTAATTTAAATTAATATAGTATTTATCAATCCAATTATAAAACAATAAAAGTCAACTTCGTTAAATTAATATAGAGTGTATAAAACCTAATATAATATATTTGGGCGAGATTTGTAACTCGCATAATAAAGCAGACACATTAAAGCGAGGGAAGGAGTTTTGCTGAATCCAAAAGTAAATCAACATGATATTTAACAATAAAAAAAACATTAAAATTTTAATTAGTTTATTTGGTTGTCTTAATTTTTAAGGAATGAGTCATAAATCCTGGAACTTTAAATTAAATTTATTTTAAATTATATTCTAGCTAGATACCTACATCTATTTTATTATGTGGAAACTAATTAAGCATAACAAACTTCTTTATATTCATGTTATACCTCGTTTTATGTAAAAATAGATACATGATAGAAAAATTCGGCCAAGTTAACCCTATAGAGATCAAGATCATCAACACACATTGCAAAGCTGTAACGCAAAAAAAAAAAAAAAATTAAATTAAATTTAAAAAAAAAATTAAAATCGGTTGTTGTCCCTGATTTTATAGTTGCGTTTTCTCTCAATGGACAGTAAGGGTCGCACATTTTTTTAAAGCAAACTATTAATAAATTTAGTGCTACAACTACAAACTTACAAACAAAAATGTGAGACTTACTGAATGAAAACTATTAGAACATCAGATGTCTTACAATGAATTCCTCTTTGAAAAAAAGACAAGTTGTGTAGATCCATTTATTTATTGCAAAATGCATTAATTATAAAAAAAAGTATGAAGCTATAATTAATAATTAAGAGAAAAAAGAATTATTACAAAATTATTACTATATATTAACATATGTGAAACCAAATGCCAACATGAATGGTATATTAAATGTGTATTGAAAAACAAGCTAAGAAAACTATCCGTAAATAAAAACAATTAGAATACGTAATTAAACCGTACTATGATTGCATTATTTTAAATAAGCAAATATATGAGAAATTGTTTAGTACTTCCACGGAAAATATAGGCTAACAAAAACAAAAAGGCTTTTATCTCAGTTTTTCCATCTAACCTTTAAAGGTTACGATGATTGTGAGATATAATCATGAATATCTCACCTCAAATATAGTCTTAAAATCGTTTCTATTTTTACGGTCTATAGTTAACTGATTTATTAGAATGAGCTTATATAATATTTAAACGTCAATTTTCACACTAGTCTAATTGTATAACAGTCTGCAATACTGACTAAAATTAAATGGAAAAGCAAATTATAATAAAAGTACGTGGTTTCAAATCAATTTGAATTTGTTTTGCATATGTTAATTGAAAACTAATGGATAGTTTAAAGAGTTTTATAGATAAAATATTCTGGGTTTGTTGGATTGTAGAAAACGTAATTGTGTTCCTGTGATCGTAGGTTTTAATGTTAACAAAGCTAAAAAATATAGTGTATTCACGAAAAATTGATTAGTTTTCAGTTAAAATTTGAAGAGAAACTTTGAGTTTTATTTTAATTATTTTATTTCTTTTAATTGTAGCAAACGCTACGATTAAAACTGGAATTAAGTTAATTTTGTTTTGTTAACTATTATCTATTTTATCTTGAAGAAAATTTTCTAATAATGTAATTTCTAATTCTTTTGATTTAACTCTGTAATATATTGATTTTTAATAATTTAATTTCCATTTTCAGAGGAATAAATATAACATTAATTTTTAACTTTTCTTAATAAAAAAAAAAAAAAAAAAAAAAATTGAAGGTAGGTGTCTATGTATATAAAATGGGATTCTATTTATTTTATGGGAAAATAAATATTTTAAAAGTAAAAACATAAGATGTTTTAAAAATATTAAATGTTTATTTAAATGTTATATTACATTTCACATGAATATATGTTATGATATGATGTAATATAGGGCTATCGAATTATGTCACTGATAAATTTATTTTGAACTATTGTATAGATTTGTGTATGTCTCAGACAAGGGATTTTTTAATTGGTTGCTGTAACAGAGTTGATACCAAAAAATATGTTCTATATTAATAATATAAATTAAGAATTTGAGATTATTTAGAATCATTATTGTTTGTTGCATAAGTTTTTTTAATCCATTAAAAATTTTTTAGTTACTTTAGCTATAAAATTGAAATTGTTAGAGTATTTTTTGTTAAACAATTATTTGAATCTAATTTCATTGTAATCAACTCGTGTTATAAAATAAGAAAAATGTATATATATATATTTCTTTTACTAATAAAATTAAGCGTGCAATTTATATTAGATAATTAAGTTAGAGAATCATTTTATAAAATGATATTGATTTTCAAAGTTACTAAAGTACGATTGGAACGTGTAATACCTTTATTATTTTCAGATCATATATGATTACATTCGATAATCATCTAATCGGATGTTTCAATAAACTTCGATGGAATTGCTGAACGCGCAATCATAATCATTAGAATCACAAGTTCGTCAGAAACTTATTTCGATTAACATAAGAATATTGAAATGTAAGATTAACTTAGCAAGAACTCTAATATACAACAGGAGACTTTCGTTCCTATCATATGACCTTCTTCTGACTGTTGAAAAAATTAAGTCTAGTAGAAGCAAATGCAACTTTGCCCCCACTCACGTGACCTCTAAGGCAACTCGTACCTCCCTCGATCAAAAATTATGAATGAACTTGGAGAGGGATGGTTTTTCTGTGAATGAACAGAGGGTAGTACACTGAGAGTAGGGGTTTGTATGTGACGTCACACCCTCTGCCTCTACTATAGTATATAAGACTTTAGGCACGCTTAATCGGTACTCATTCCCGCTTAGTTCTCCTTTCGACAATCATGTCCCTTAAGGTAAGAAACAAATAAATAATTTAAATTAAAAAAATATATATTTATTTAATTTGAATATTTATTTAAATAAATATTTTGTGATGCAAAATTGGCAAGTAAGTCCCTTGGCTAAAATATATCTTCAAACACATAAAATTTCCTGAAATTATTTACTTTATTTAATATTTTATTTCCACTACAATCGTTTGACTATTTTTAGAGCGGATATCTACTAATATCTATATTTGTGACTTGATCTTAATGTGACAAAACTACCAAACTTCNACTAGAAAGAGATTTAATTATTAATTATTGTTAAAGACAAGAGAGAGAATAAATATAGATAACGCTGAAAGGAACTATGATCTGATTGATATGTACTCACCTAACGTAAAGCTTGCAACATTGAACATGTTTTATGATTTTCTATTAATTCAATTGGTTAACTATATATTATGCATTTTATATAAGCTAACAAAATTACAATATTATCCTTACTTTATAGCTATTATCCTTTAATACAATTAGAAGTAAACTAAAAATCACCTTACCAATTTTCTGAAGAAAGTTAAACAGAAAAGATTAATTTATAAATGTTACAGCTAACAAAACTTCTATACAATTTAATACTTTTATGCGGCTTTATTTAATACTTCTATGGATATCACTGTACGTATTACTAAAACTGTTGCTAAAAATTTTGCTGATACTTAAAATGATCAGTGTATGACTTGTAAAAATAAATAAGTATAACATTTAAGATATTAATCAAATTTAATATTAACTATTGCGCATTTTATTGTTATTTACTGTTTGTAATTTCTGTAAAAAAATAATTAGTTCAATATTAAAATGAATATTAGAGTGAGTAAATTTTAATTGAAAACATACCTTATATAACTTGATAATTTGCATTTACATCTGTTTTTGACTTCATAATTGCAATATTTTGTAAACCTCAATGTACTAGAAATATTTTGATGGTATAATAGAAAGCATGTTAGATCGTGAAGCAATTCTAGTAACACTCATAGGTTGATGACACAATAATGACACTGGATACCTGTTTTAGTAAACAAGTATAGCTCTAAACTTTTCTCTTGCATGGAGTTTAATTATCGTTTTTAAAAACTATTACATTACAGATTTGACCACATAATCACAGTAATTTTTCTTTGACTCGTTTCCACCTTGCAACGTATAATATTTACCTAGGAGTTACTCTCTTTCATTGCTTCCAGCAAACTGACAACCTAACCCATATACTCGTAGTATCCTAACCCATAGTAATATTTAATAAAAAAAAATATATAACAAAATCTACAACAGTATCACTTTTAAAATCTACAAAAAAAAAAATTATGGGAATTTTTTAACTTTTACTTTTATATTTCTAAAATTATATTTATTTATACATTATAATATATTTGCTGTAGACAATGATAATATGTACTTCAAATCACATAACATTAAAATTCTTTTTAAATGAATAAGTATATTTATTTTACAAATAAAAACATAAAATCATGCTCTGACTCTTAAAATTACCTTGACTTTATCGGTTCTCTTGTACAAAATCAAAATATTTCCTTAGTATTAAATTATTTTCTTGTTGAAAAACACAATTTTTTTTATAAAGATTTTTAGAGTTTTCAGTTATTTGCAAAGGTAACACCGATTTTCAATATTCATTCTCTTTAACATAATGAGTAATGTACATAAAATTTTATGTTATACACTCACAGAGTTCACTATATTTATGTAAAAAATTTATTTAACATCACTTAAAATAGTTGAAAAATACGCGGGAACTTACAGATATTAAGTTAAATTATTTATTACATATTTCAAATGGTGCAAAATTTTAAAGATCTCTCGACTACATTAGGTAACAATAATTCAGAATTATTATTTTTATGCATACATAAAACTTTTTTTAATACATAAATTATTTAATTTACTTGTTAAATATAATATCCGAAGTAAGTAAGTTATTAAAAATCTTCAAATTTTTGTTATATGATTTCAGATCAATTAGAAATTCCTAACAGTCACTAAATAAAATATATTATATGACATATAATATTAGTTTGGGCTTTATTTTATAAAATATTTTTGAATATAATAAAATGTTAATTGTGACAAGGTAGAGTTAAATATATTCATCTGAGGAGATTTACAGTGGCAAAACCTGTTTATAAAACTTGAATAATTTGTTAAAATATTTATATTAGTTGTTAAGCTCAGGCAAATGTCATATTTACGAGTTAATAGTATTTAGCCTTAACCCCAAATATTTTGAAATTGAACTTCTTCTAAGAAGAAATTATTGCATAAGACTTGCATAATATCATATAGTACTAGAAAGAGATTTAATTATTAATTATTGTTAAAGACAAGAGAGAGAATAAATATAGATAACGCTGAAAGGAACTATGATCTGATTGATATGTACTCACCTAACGTAAAGCTTGCAACATTGAACATGTTTTATGATTTTCTATTAATTCAATTGGTTAACTATATATTATGCATTTTATATAAGCTAACAAAATTACAATATTATTCTTACTTTATAGCTATTATCCTTTAATACAATTAGAAGTAAACTAAAAATCACCTTACCAATTTTCTAAAGAAAGTTAAACCGAAACAATGAATTTATAAATGTTACAGCTAACAAAACTTCTATACAATTTAATACTTTTATGCGGCTTTATTTAATACTTCTATGCGTCATTTTATAATTATTCTCATGCATAGTTTGTTAATTTGCAGAATGTATATTAACATAAAAATACAATCCAGTCATGTATAAAATAATTTCATTAATACCTTTTTTTCGAAAATAAAATGTTACTTAAAAAAAAATTAAATGGTTTTGCTATAATATATGAAATAGTTAATCTCATCTAAACTTGATCTGTTTAAACATTTTACTTCCTCGTTATTCTTCCTATTAGTAATATATTTCTCCCATAGATAATTTATACAAACAAGGTTGACGAGCGTATATCTCGCCTTTAATTGTTTGAATCATGAGAATATATGCACACCCAATTTAGCAGCTATAAGGTTATTCGAAACCTTAATGATTTCGTTAATTGGTGTTTCCATTGAGTGCATCCTGATTATATAAGATGAGTTTATTTAGCAGTTCTTCATCTGAGCAAATTAAATCAAAACAACAATTAAACCCTGATAAAATAGTTTTTATTGTCTTTTTTTTTACTGTTATGAAAAGAAAAGACCTCGCTTTCAAGATCAACTCTGGTTCAAGCCAATATTATGTACTATGTTTTTTTGCAATTTCCATAGGAAGTAATATCAGAAATAAGAAAGCCTAAGATTTGACTAATTTCAATTTTCAAAATTTTAAAATAATTACTAAAACAATCCTTTTCACTAAGTTCATTAACTTGAATGATATATTTTTTACTAGCTTTTTGATTGCCTTTACTATTTCAATTATTAAAAATAAACAATAATTTTTTTTTTTTCCTTTAGTATTAAATCACAAACACAAATAAAGCGTTTTAAATGTATAATTATAGGAAAAGAAGGAACAAAGTGAAATAATGCTTATTGTGTGAGCGTGGCTTTAATTGCCGTTAAGATTTCTTTCTGGGAAACACCTTCGCAATCCCCCTCCTGAGAAAAAATATTCTCCACAGTAAAATGAAAAAAGTCTATCAGATATGTGACTAAATTATTAATGGGATTGCAATTTTTCTCATAATAAATTAATTTATGTATTGCAAAATAGGTTTGTGTAATAATAAGTACATAATAGGCCTCCAGTGCCAAAAGAAAAGTGTAAATCAGAAATCAAGTTTATGTGAAATCTTTTGAGAGCTTTGTTGTTTTTGTTCCCAGCCTCACAAAGAAATATTTCCTTCATTGATTTGTAAAGTAAACTTTAATAATTGTATGACTATTAATTCTTGCTTAACACTGTTTTTTTAAGTTCATTTTTAAAAAAAAAAAAAGTTTCAATATTTTTCATATAATAAGGACATTGATTTTTTACAGGTCACAGGTTTATTGGTCCTGTTGGTGGCCGCCGTATGGGCTGGCAAGGACGCGAAGAAGCTCGAGGAGAAGAAGCAGGACAAGAGGGGACTCCTTGGTCTGGGCTACGGCTACGGATACGGAGCTATCAGTGGATACGACCTGGGACACGGCTCCCTTGGATACGACGACCACTACGGCAGCTACGGCAGCCACCTCGGCAGCTACGGCAGCCACCTCGGTGGTCACTACGGAGGTTATGATCTCGGACATGGTCTTGGACATGGAGGCCTTATCTACGACGGTGGATACGATCACGGACACGTCAAGGCCGTCACCATCCACAAGGAAACTCTCGTACCAGTACCTAAGCCTTACCCCGTCACTGTAGAGAAGCACGTGCCTTACCCCGTCAAGGTACCCGTTGCCGTACCCGTCGACAGGCCTTACCCCGTACACGTACCCAAACCTTACCCCGTCGCCGTTGAGAAGCCCGTACCCTACCCCGTAGACAGGCCCGTACCTTACCCCGTCAAAGTCCCAGTTAAGGTACCAGTCGCTCACCCCGTCCCCTACCCCGTACCTAAGCCTTACCCCGTAGCCGTCGAGAAGCCCGTTGCCTACCCCGTACACACCCCCGTCTACATCCACAAGCCCGTACCTGTTCTTGTTAAGGACCACCACTATGGTTTCGGTTCCCACGGATCCCACGGCCTTCATGGTCTTTCCTCAAGCTACGCTCATTACGACACCTACCATCATTAATTTAATGTACCAAATAAATAGGTTTAAGTTTTTGTACAATAAATAATTATATTTTATTTTTTTTTTAAACAAAAATAACAGACTTATTTTTACAAACCCTACCTCATCCATTATAAGAAATTGGGTAATTTTCCAACTTATTGAATCCCTGAATATTATTTGTTTTGAACAAAAAAATTAACTATTTCCGAACATATAGTATAATATACTTGGACCTTTGACAATGTATATAATTACGTTCTTAGAAGTAGCTAATGCTTGATTTCCATAGTTACTATAAGCCTTGTTTCGCCTCACTTCTAGTTGACACTTTATAATTTGTTGACTCTCCCATAAAACGAATAGCTTGGAAAAATGTATGTACATCCCTGCAGTAATTGACTGGTTTTTAATAAATTGTAACCGAGTATTATACATGCTCTGCATTAAATCACTAATGAAAAATATATATAAGCAGAGGATTAATATGTATTATACTTGTATATATGTAGTTGAGACCCAGTTAAATAAACAAAAAAATTGTCTTTTCTCAAATTAACTACTTATTTTATAATTAATTCAAACAAAATATGTTTAATGATAATTAAATCAATCTCAATTAAAGTACAGTCACAATATTTGGTTTTATGGTTTGACAATTAACTGATCACTTCACTGTACTTTGTTCTATTCATTCCAAATTATTTCGCAGTCATAATTTTCAAAATTAGAAGTCGCGGAGAAATATTGAAAAAGTTGTGACCATAAAAGTGTCCACTGCTTATAAAATCATTAATCGTGAAAATCCCTTTTTTCTAATAGTCCAGAAGATAGCGTACAAAAAAGTGTTTGACTAACATCAAGCTAGCATTTTGTGTATAAGTTAATCTTTTGGTCCCTTTTGTATATTAAGTGGTCGAACAAGTTCGTCAGCGGAACATAGCTTGGCAATAGGTATTTGAATAAACAAACCGTTAGAGAGCAACACAATTAGTCTCTCTATTTAATTGAATAATATTTATTCGTATTTCTTAATAATAATTGTCAGCACAGGTTTCACCATAGATTTATATTTATAATTAAAATCGGTTCAGTACTTTTTAGGCTCTACGCGTCTGCAAAAACAAGAGTGAGGTAGTATTTGAGAGCCGGCTTGGCTGCGTGGAATAGTACATTACGCGTCGAGTGTGGAAAGTAGCATTTTGCATGCGAGTGTGGAGTTTGCACCCGAGCGACAGCGAGGGTAGTAAAACCACACTCGCATGCAAAATGCATTTTCGCACGAGTTGCGTACCGTACTTTATCTACGATTGTTAGATTTTAATAATAAATGCAGAAAAAAATAATAAACTTCCTGTATGTAAGCTCATATTCTCTTTTGATAAAGATGTCATCACTTCGATGGTTGTATTTTGTGCCGAATTAATTATTTTGGAAGGCGTATTATTCTCCTCATATTCGTCATAATCACTTTAATCACTCATTGATTTTTACATAAAAATCGATACAAACAGTTACTTTTATTACATCAAATTAGTTAAACAAACTCGCTAATCGTGCGTAAAGTTGAAGAATTCTTCTTCTTTACGGCGCTAGAGGCGAAAAGAAGAGGAATTCTTCAAAACCATGAGTCACGCATGCGCAATTAATACAGGTGCGTAAAGAATCACTTTCTACGAATCTAAAGAGAGATACAATGTTTATATTACGAATCAATCGTAGATAAAATTACTTATCTAAAATTACTACCTCATCTGCTCGGCCATCAATGAATCAAGGGCAGCGAGGTCGTGGGTTCGAGCCCTTTCTGTGACGGTTTGATTTATATAGGTCACTAATGATCATACCATACTAGCTTCAGCAGTACATTGTCATTATACCACTTTACAATGTAAAGTGGTATGATGCGTGAAGTGGCTGGAACTCTCAACCACGGGGCTAGTAAAATGAGCCTCATTGCTAGGTTCGAACAAGCTGTTTGTTCTACCCATCTAGAACTAGCACTATGGCCTTACTACTACCACTGGGTAGTATTTAAAATTTAGACTTAGTGATGCTTAAATTTAGAACGTGTAAACTAAATCAAATTCATGTGCTTACATATTTTCTTTTTATTTTAGTATAAATATAGAAAAAGTATAATAATTGCACAAATTCTATTTTAAAGGATTAACATTTTTTAAATGTATTGAATATTTGTTGATAAAATACATTCTGCTTTCTTTTAAGGTCTTTAATCTTCAACCTGATTGTTTAGAAAGAGAAAACTAATTGTAAAAATAAACTTTTAGCTAGCGAGAAGTTCACCCAGAGATAAGTTTCCAATGTATTATTCACCAGTTCTTCAACATATAAAATGAAAATAAAATCTAAAGTTCGTCCTGACCTTGAAACACGAATAACCACTTACGAACAACAAAACTTCAGAACTTTTGGATATACAGAACCTAACTTGATTGACTTGAAAACAAATAATACAAATTTTATTATGAGAAATTCATATGAACCTACGTATAATATAATATGGTCAGGATCATAGAATTGTGTATGATAACTAGCACAGATTAGTACGAACGATTCTAATTAATATTCATAAAATAATACTAATCCTAACTTTTTATTAATATCAATTATTAACTCATTAATGTATCTCTTATATTTAGAGGAAGGGAGGGTAAGATGACGAAGCAGGCAAGATGACGAATTCGGTATTTCTCCCATATGACAATAGATAGCAGCTCCTGCAAGGCACATTAGATACTCCTGATAGTGATAAACACGCAGCACTGGAAAGAATCTAGGCCAGATCATCATATGAGGAGAAGCCAACCTAAACGTGTTTTTGGAGTATGTGCTTCTAATTTTTGGACCTCAAAACATAAGGGATTACTCCTTTATGGTAAATTATTTTAAATTCTCTATAAGATATTCTTAAAGTACAACTCAAAATGTAATAAATCATGTGAAATCTAGATTGTTTATCATGAGCTAAGATACTTAAAAACAAATTTTAATTTAAAATGGCGAGGTGGGGTAAGATGACGAACTACAGTAAGAAGTAATAGAACTAAAAAGATAAGAAAAATTAAAAAATGCTGAAACTTTAGCAAAGAAAATAAAGCCTTCTAAATCAGTGAAAACAACTAAAAATGCAAAGAAATTTGCCTCACGGCGTCGTTATCTAAAATTTTTCATCCTCCGATGACTCATCATAAGAAGTGGTCCCATACACTGATACAGATACAGACCTCCTAGATATTGATGATTTATTTATTTACTNGTAGGGGAAGGGAGGGTAAGATGACGAAGCGGACAAGATGACGAATTCGGTATTTCTCCCATATGACAATAGATAGCAGCTCCTGCAAGCCACATTAGTTACTCCTGATAGTGATAAACACGCAGCACTGGAAAGAATCTAGGCCAGATCATCATATGAGGAGAAGCCAACCTAAACGTGTTTTTGGAGTATGTGCTTTTAATTTTTGGACCTTAAAACATAAGGAATTACTCCTTTATGGTAAATTATTTTAAATTCTCTTTAAGAATGAAAAGTGCAACTCAAAATGTAATAAATCATGTGAAATCTAGATTGTTTATCATGCGCTAAGATACTTAAAAACAAATTTTAATTAAAAATGGCGACGTGGGGTAAGATGACGAACTACACTAAGAAGTAATAGAACTAAAACAGGAAAAATTTCTTAATCTTATTAATTCTTAAAATGTTCTTAATCCTAAAAGAGCGGATGACTGCTTTCAAACATTTTGTTATTGGAGACGCTTACCCCGATTGACGGGAAGGTCCTACACGCCGGTACGCAGGTTGGTGGATGCAGGTGGGGGGCCCCCGGTGTCTTCTGTACCTGCGTGTCGCGGAAATATTCACTTTCGTTTGCAATAAAAGTTTAACCACTGAACTGCTGAGCTACTGAATAAAAGATAATAACTTCACGTAAATAATAACGCAAAAACGGAAGGTTATAAAAACAGCAGTCTGACCTCTAGAAACCAAGTCTAGAAGCCAACTGAAGCGAGATGGCCGATGAGACATTACCTCAGTGCCCTATCGACCTTATCTAAATGAAAACAAAACTTTACAAATAATAATTCTTCTCTGCATACAAACTGGCGTAAACATACTCCATGTGTGAATTTCAGGTTTTAAAATCATTTAGTTCGTCCAGAAAAAATGTTTGAATCTAAAGTTCGTCATCTTACCCTCCCTTCCCATACATAGAATGAACTCGTACTAAACTAGTGTTTTCAACACCGTATTTAGGGGTGTTCTTCCATCCAAAAAGAATTTAATTTCTCGATTTTACCTTGAGGTATGATTTTTCTGAACATGTTGTATGTAGCATACAAATTTCACATCGTCGCAGTAGTTCAGGGTCCCCGTGTATGCACGAGTATTACTACAGACGACAGAAATGACGGGCTGACATTTTAAAAAACACACACTCTTAAAACTTGCAAATCCTTCAAATTCGAATTATCTATTTACTAGAAGAAAGTATAGAGGCACATATATTTGGTTTTTACTTTCTTATATAAAGAGAAAGTTTTGCGGTGTCGCGAAAATTCGATTTTTATGGATATACACGTTGTTTGTCCTTCACACGTTGAGTTCAAAAAAGTGGTTTTTAAAAAGTGTAAGTCGTCTGTGCAGACGAGTGGAGCTAAACAATTAAGTTGATTTTTACGAAATTGGGAATACCTACATGTTCAGAAAAATCACACCCCAAGGCGAAATCATGAAATAAATTTCATTTCAAATTTGGGGGCACTAGCCCCCAAAATACTCAAAAAATAATATTTCTCGAAGACGGTCCTGAAGATTTTGATTATAAAATACTAAAATGTATTTTATTTAAATACGAATCTAACGATGTAAACTGTTTCCCCGGGAAAAATCTAGTTCCTGAGAAAATAGCTTTAAATGCAGACGAAATGAGACTGGGTTCATTTCCCACCGAGGTGAAGTTAATTTTATGATAAATTATTATTTTTTGGTAAATTTTTATAAAATAATTGAATGTGCCTACGAAAATTAATAAATGGAAAACACTGAGCTAAGTAATTGTGAACACGAATATGAGAAAGTTTGTCTGAGTTGTCTTGGATCGATTTTTGAGATTTTAATAGGTTTAAAATTTAATCTTCACTAAGTTCAAATGTGTTACACTAACTGTTTAACTACTTAATTGATTTTGCAGACGCGTGGAGCCTAAAAAAATACTGGGCCGATTCCAACTATATAGATCCGAAAAGCTATAGGTAAAACTTTCCTCAAAATTTTTATGAAAAAATATCGAAAATACTATTATTTTAAATGCAACTAGTAATAATTTAGGTCCTTTAATCGTCAGTATCATGCAACTAATACTAGACCTCAATAACTAAATAAAAGCATTAAATACTTTAGGTTTTAATAATCTATAATTCAACTAACATTTAAGTAATGTTATGTTTCATGCATTAATTATTTCATCCTTAATAATATAAAGAGTTTTCAGAGACGCATGTCTGCTATGCTTCTGCCTCTTCCCTAACCAAACAATTCTATTCCCTGGCCACTTAAAATCCCAGCCTAAACATACAACTTAGAAGTCGTTCCTTTATAGTGTCTGGAGTTTTAAGTTAATATTCATGAATGTCTATATAATCCTTTCTCCTAGTATGTGGCTTATGCAAAAACCAGAATCTATGTAAACATCATCTACTTCGATCTTAGATGAGCTAGATAGATAGTCATTAATTGATAGTCATTAATAT
>KZ651120.1:713436-728047 GCA_001010745.2 Gerris buenoi
CACCCACTTTGCCCCCAGGCCACCCAACTTCAAAATTTCAAATTGGAACGTATATTTTTGATAGCATATTTGGATTCTACGGTGAAAAATAATAAACTTTTACCTGTAACTATTTTTTCTATCACCAATATTTTGCCCCCTACAGGGGGGCAAATATAGCAAAATAACCCTTCCGAAATAGTAAAAAATACCACTTAAATCGTTATAAAATCTAAACGGTGAGAAATAAAGTAATGAAACTTGGGGGATTTGTACCAGGCACTGAAATCTACAATTTTTATGCCTTTGCCCCCCTATAGGGGGCAAAATATTGGAGATATAAAAAAAAGTTTGAAGTAAAATATTCTTATTTTTTGCCGTAGAATNAATTTGGAGACAAAAAAAAATTTTTAGAATAATGGCTTTGTTACTTATATATAATAATAATTCAGGTGATCGAAATAAGAGAAGGTTGAAAAAATAATATAATCTGTTTAAGTACAGGTCATTCTGGTAAAGCTACTAGTTCCAGTTTAGATGTCTAATTTTATTATAAGTTACTAAGTCGTTGATGGCGTTTTATAAGTGTATATTTTAATGGGTTATACAAAAAAAGCAACCTGCTACCGAATGCTCTTGCAAAATTAGTTTTGAATTCAGGTCAAAACAGGAGCAAAATGCTTTGTGGTATTTTTACTCGTAAAAAAAAGAAACTTGCTGTCATTATGAAACAAAACGAGTAGGCAAGTAATTTATTGCAATAAGCATGTAATATGCATCGGAATATAAAATGTTCTCACTCAAATCTTGTCATGCCATAGCCAATTAAAATTGCCAATCAATAATCAGTAAAGACTTTTTTTATGTTATTTGTAGGGTAGATTCGTCAGGTTTTTTTTAAGTTATTGAAATTTATAGCCTTTAGTTATAAGCTAAACACAGAGGGGGAAAAAATAATTACNTATATAATAAAAAAATCGGGACAGGGATACAGTATAAAAATACCTTTCACGTTTGCAAGTGTTCATCTTGACCAATTACAAATTGTGAATTCCAGCAAATTAGAGATGTGATCCCCGGAGAGGGGGTATAGAAATAAGGGGGGGGGATTTAGGATATTCTTTGGCTCATAGATATTCTCGCTTAATGAAAAAATTTTAATTCATATTTTACTATTTTTGGTAGTATTCGTACTACGGAAAGATTAAATTTTAATTTAAATCAAATTATAATTATTATTAACTACGGGAAACAGACTATATGGCACCATTTGAGGCCTACTTTTGAAAAAGAGTCCCCTGTGTAGCTTAGTTGGTTAAAGCGCTACACTAGAAATATAGAGGCCCGTGGTTCAAATCCCGGCGCTGGAGTCTATTTTTCTCTGTCTGTTACCCGTAGTTAAAAATAATTATAATTTGATTTAAATTAAAATAATTTTAATGTTATTTGATGGTAATTTATTAACCCATTAAATAAGGAAAAATAGCTAATATGAAATAACTGCTCTAATAAATTTATCGGATTTTATACAAGTACCATATATTATACAATTACCTGGCATATATGTTACAATTACAATGGTACAATTACCTGGTTATAAATATGTTCCTAGCAGCTAAACGGTTAACCGTAGGCCAGCCGATACTGGCTAGTATAAAATAAATAATACTTTGGCTTTAATAGTACTTAAAAGAAATTAGTATCTTGGTTTGGCAAAAGTAGGCCTCAAATGGTGCCATATTCCTGTTGCAGCCATTACTGGGAAATAGCAAAATATCCGCATCTCGTGTGATCATTCGTCAAATAATGGAACGCGAGCCAAACATGTTTCATATAATTTAGCGGACAATTTACTCGAAGGATTTCAAATAACTCCTTTATGGTAAATATTCTTCTAAGTTATTATGAACAATTCTTTCCAGTTACAATGTATGGTTAACTACTTATATATAATAATAATTCAGGTGATCGAAATAAGAGAAGGTTGAAAAAATAATATAATCTGTTTAAGTACAGGTCATTCTGGTAAAGCTACTAGTTCCAGTTTAGATGTCTAATTTTATTATAAGTTACTAAGTCGTTGATGGCGTTTTATAAGTGTATATTTTAATGGGTTATACAAAAAAAGCAACCTGCTACCGAATGCTCTTGCAAAATTAGTTTTGAATTCAGGTCAAAACAGGAGCAAAATGCTTTGTGGTATTTTTACTCGTAAAAAAAAGAAACTTGCTGTCATTATGAAACAAAACGAGTAGGCAAGTAATTTATTGCAATGAGCATGAAATATGCATCGGAATATAAAATGTTCTCACTCAAATCTTGTCATGCCATAGCCAATTAAAATTGCCAATCAATAATCAGTAAAGACTTTTTTATGTGAGTTGTATGGTAGATTCGTCAGGTTTTTTTTAAGTTAGTGAAATTTATAGCCTTTCAGTAATAAGCTAAACACAGAGGGGGGGAAAAAATAATTACACAGCTACTTGAAAAATGATTTATGACAGAATTTAATATTTATTTTTAAATTAATATGTGCTTAAAGTACAGACAAGGGGTCAATGGTCAAACTAATCAGATACGTTCGTTAACTCACATAATCAGCCCAGCCGTTTTAAAATGGTGGCTATTTAAATGTTTGATTATTAGCTACCGAATTTGAATAATTTATTTAATGACGTGAAACAAAAATGTTTAAATGCATTTTTATGGTCAAAACGCCTCAAAGTCTCAAGTCAAAGGTCTCTCGCTCGGACTATTCAACTCTTTATTTTAAATAAATACGCGACTTATGAAGAATTTATTTTTTAATTTGACAAAGAATAACTGTGATTTGTTAAACAAATTAGAGGTGGACACAAGAAACTTATTTTTTAAGGATACATTGTGTACAGATGGATTATTATTTTTATTTTATCTCCTACATTATGCATTTCTGTAATAAAACTTAAATCCCTCGTTTTTGAGAAATGATTTTTTTGGGCTTCCCTTTATTTTTCCTGTGTTTGTGTTATTTCACATAACATAACTGAAAGATTCAAATTTTTGTGTTGGATTGTCCCGGAAACATTGGTAAGTTAAGGCCCTCCAGACAGACAGACAGATAAACGCAGAAAATAAGTATACAGAAAATAAATACGCAAACGGGTCCTCAGTTTAGTTTTCAGACTATAAAAGTTACGGTTTCTGGTATACATACGATTAGGTTTACTAGTTGATTAATTTAGATATGATGTTTAATTAATTGGATATTAACTTTTTAATTATGACATTCAAACCAAAAATCACACATACGGATTTTCAGGTGGAGATCGCGTTTCATCCCCCAGGTACTGAGAGCATCTTTTATAATAAGAGAGATGTTTTTCTGTTGGCTTATTATTTAACCTCCACTTTTAACTGTATTCCAAACTGGACCAACTACAGGCGAACTAAGATGTGTCTAAATGAATACTTCTTGGAAACCCCTAGTTATCTCCTTGGCCAGAATCAAAGCAAAAAGTAACTCTACCAGCTCAGGTACATATTAGAGTTTTTTTTAACGTAGACTTAAATAGGCTACGTTGTTCCTGTTCCTTATCTTTTCTCCTGCCATGTATCCCTTTCTTCTAAGTGTGTGTGCCTCCCGTCTCTGACCATTTTCCTTTTATACATTCCTAAATTCACATCTAATTCTATACCTTAGTTCAATCNAATATGCATCGGAATATAAAATGTTCTCACTCAAATCTTGTCATGCCATAGCCAATTAAAATTGCCAATCAATAATCAGTAAAGACTTTTTTTATGTTATTTGTAGGGTAGATTCGTCAGGTTTTTTTTAAGTTAGTGAAATTTATAGCCTTTCAGTAATAAGCTAAACACAGAGGGGGGGAAAAAATAATTACACAGCTACTTGAAAAATGATTTATGACAGAATTTAATATTTATTTTTAAATTAATATGTGCTTAAAGTACAGACAAGGGGTCAATGGTCAAACAAATCGGATAAGTTCGTTAACTCACATAATCAGCCCAGCCGTTTTAAAATGGTGGCTATTTAAATGTTTGATTATTAGCTACAGAATTTGAATAATTTATTATAATTACGGGAAACAAAATATTTAAATGCATTTTTTTGGTCAAAACGCCACAAAGTCTATAGCTCGGACTGTTCAACTTTTAAAAAAAATAAATACGCGACATATGAAGAATTTATTTTTCGATTTTGACAAAGAACAACTGTGATTTGTTAAACATATTAGAGGTGGACACAAGAAACTTATTATTTAAGGATACATTGTGTACAGATGGATAATTATTTTTATTTTAACCCCTACATTATGCATTTCTGTAAAAAAAACTTAAACCCCTTGTTTTTGAGAAATGATATTTTGGGGCTTCCCTTTTTTTCCTGTGGTTGTGTTATTTTATTACACATAACATAACTGAAAGATTCAAATTTTTGTGTTGGGTAGTTCCTGGAGCATAGGTAAGTTAACGCCCTCCAGACAGACTGGCAGATAACCGCAGAAAATAAGTTTACAGAAAATAAATACACAGAAGGGACCTCAGTTTTGTTTGCAGGCCCTATAATAGTTACGATTAGGTTTACTAGTTGATTAATTTAGATATGGTGTTAAATTAATTGGATAATATTAACTTTTTAATTATGACATTCAAACCAAAAATCACACATACGGATTTTCAGGTGGAGATCGTGTTTCATCCACCAGGTACTGAGAGCATCTTTTGATATTGTACGCGCCACTTACGTACATACATCTGCACCGATGAGGAAATCTACTTTTCCAGGTCTATAAAAGAACTCATCAGCCAGTGGAAGGGAACAGAAACGCTGATAAACATTATCAGGAATACTCGTAGAAGGAAGGTCGTCGGCTATATTATTTAGCACGATTGCCTGAGCATGACAATTTTTACCTTGTNAAGATGTGTCTAAATGAATACTTCTTGGAAACCCCTAGTTATCTCCTTGGCCAGAATCAAAGCAAAAAGTAACTCTACCAGCTCAGGTACATATTAGAGTTTTTTTTAACGTAGACTTAAATAGGCTACGTTGTTCCTGTTCCTTATCTTTTCTCCTGCCATGTATCCCTTTCTTCTAAGTGTGTGTGCCTCCCGTCTCTGACCATTTTCCTTTTATGCATTCCTAAATTCACATCTAATTCTATACCTTAGTTCAATCTTACATCTAATAATCTGTATCTAATTAAGTGGGTTTATTGCTATTCTTATATCTTAATCAATCAATTAATTTTATTTTAATCTAAAATAACATTATGCATAAAATTCAAAAAGTGAGTTTTTTAGTGTGTTTATGGTCAAAATACTTTTAATTTACCACTTTAATATTCAATTTTAATTTTAAAAAATTCCTTGAAAAATATCCGTTTCAGACATCAGGGAACAATTTAATATGACCTCACTACAATGTAGTTACTATATAATATTCCTACTACTTTATACATATTACTGCTACACTGTACAATAAAATACTATATATTTAAAGTAAAAAAAATTGTCAAAAGTAGCCGGTGTGCACATAATTTAATCTCGAACAAAAATAACATGTGGCACCTAGTTTCGTCGCGTAATATCATGCACCTTAATCATGTTTATCTCTTAAGAGCCATTATTTTTTAATAATGTTTCCCCCCTCCCTTTTAAATTTTTCATAATTATTCCTACATGAATAAAAGGATCAATTAGGGTACAGTGTAATTTCACCGAGATATTGATTAATCTTTGACTTTTATTAAAAATCGGATGAGTACTTTTACATATGGGTGCAAATAAAAAAATAAATTTTCTGTACATGTAGAAGTGAAAATGGTTGCAAAAGGTTGAAATTACTATGGGAACAACAATGGGCCAATATTGACCCACAATATTCCAAAATCGGAAGAGCATATTTTAAGATATGGTTACTCACAAACAGGAAACGATAGATTGACAGACAGACACGAGACCAAATAAGTTCCCTGATGTCTAAAACTGGTTTCAGTCTTAAAACTTTAAATTTGGAGACAAAAAAATTTTTTAGAATGATGGCTATGTTTCTGTTACCTACGGTTAGTTGAGAAGCAATAACTGTGACACCCCATCCAACTTGAATAACAGTACTTTTTTATGCTTATTGGAATCACACTATTTTATGACCAGTGACTGTTTTCCCAATAATTGGACGCAAGGAAGCTATGTGACACACTAATTGGCAGACAAATATTAGGAGTTTCGATTAAGTCTGATAATGTAAATAACCTTTTTATTCTTATATTGGATTTGAATACATCAGGAGGAGAAAATGAATAATTAATAAAATAATAATTATCTTCATTTAGCAATTTAGCCTGAAGAGAGTTAAGAATAAAATATAGGACTCTCTGAGGTATAAGTATAGAAAGATTTCACGTCCTATGCGAAGAAGCTATGTGCCACAATTTTTTGTGGAAGCTAGTGACACGATTATTTATGGATAATATACGTATAATGAAATCTCTAGCATAACTCCTAAGACAGCTTCAGAGCTATAAACCAGTAGTGGTTGAAAGTATTGTGTGAATCTATGTATGGTATCACGTTTCTGGCAAGCAATATTCGTATTCACTATTATATTTCATTTCGTTATTATATTTGTATTTGGTTCATATTGTATTACTTGTCAATAGACGTGCAGTATACAACTTTTATCAGTGCGCTGGAAACAAGTTTGTTTACTGATTTTTTTTTTTTTTAATTTCAGTCGGATATCAAAAGGGAATGAATTATATTAACACACAAATAAATGTTAATATGATTTTTAATCAAATAAATTTTTAGAACAATGTATGAAATAATCTATCTTAAAATATAAAATTCAAATACTACTGACTGACTGAGACATTACGTATTTGATTCAAGATGTCAGCCATTTGTTTGCAGAAATTGACATGACTAAAACCTTTCGGTTTAGAAGTTAACTATCCCTTTGACGACAAAAACAACTTTTGTGAAAAGTTTTTCTATTTAGTCTAGGTGGTGGGCATATTCTAATTTGAAACCAAGTCCCCTCTCTCAAATGATCACCACTTCTTTGAAACGCTAAAATAAAACCATTGTATTTGGTAAAATAGCAAATGTTTGACGGTAGATTATAAACTGATAAAATATAAGAATATAAATGAAAAAACACACTTCGTAACAAATCACGGGAATCCACCTATAGAAATTATAACATTTAGTTTTTCCATCGTTCTATTCAAAGTTAGAGCAGTATACAGTGGCGTAGCTAGCTATGATAGCGCCCGCCCGCAAAATAAAAAATGCGCCCCTTACTTAATAAAGCGCCCTTTGCTCAATTTACTTAATAATGTAAATAGATATAGAGGTATTATTGTACAAAAAAAGACTGCTAATTGCACATAGCTTCTTCGCATCCTATCACGTACTTTATTGATTTTATATTTTTTCAGGTCATTATTGTCTAATTTGTTTGTTTCCCCCGTTTTGCTTCCGAGCTTACCGAAGGTAACGGAAGCATTGTGTTCACTTTTGAGAACAAAAAAGTTTGATGCCTCCAATTTTAAAAATTCCAAGACAGAAATCCGTTTCAGACATTAGGGAACAAAATTTGGTTCCGTGTCTGTCTGTCTGTCGGTCTGTGTGTCCGTGAATCATGAAACGTGCGACGATAACTTGAGTAAATGTCGACCGAATTTGATGAAATTTGGTAGACATGTGCATTTTACCAATGCTCAGGTCGATTTCGTTGGACAACGTTATCTGTTCAAGCGTTCACGCGCAACTCTCGCGTAAACGTGAACTTAAAATTTAAAATTGGAATTTTCGGTCGGAAAAGAAATCAAACCTTATATATTCAATTTAGTTAAAAGTGATGGATCCTTCAGGGTAAATAAATGAGAGAAGTGTAACTACATTTACAAGTTCGGCGACGTTTCAGCCTTCCCGGCCATTATCAAGCCTAAACAGTAGAATTTATTGAATTACATAAATGTCAGAATTACATACATTGATCATATTAACACCGGCAGATTGTGATAAAAAGGAATTACCTTCAAAGTTTACACTAGCAATAGTGTTGTTATTGTAAAAATCAAATTTAATTCGGAACCTTAACGGTTCCGTCGTCACTACATCCAAAAACTACTACACATCTCAACAGATCCTACTATCTATTCACAGTAAAATTAAAAAACAGGAGCATAAAAGAACAAAAATTAACAAAGAACCAAACTATTACCATCGGGTAACTATACATTAATTAAATTTATCACAGAATAAGAAAAGTATGAAATGATATCGAGTGATACCTCTGCTATCATCTCTTATCACTACGTTATCACAACGGTAAAATAAAAATCGATTTTAAAAAAATTTAAAGTGATGCAAAAATAAACTAATAATAACAGTTATTTAAAAAAAAAATAAATGTACAAACTGGAATACATTTAACAACCTAAGGCGAAAACAATTTAAAAGTAACAATTACGTTAACTAAGACAAATGAATAAATAATCAAAACGGCTTAGGCGGTTCCTCCAGGGCGGGAATTATGAAAAGTCTGACAGTATATTCCACCATAAAACTTATTTAGGGAACGAGAATCGGTTTTGATATTAACCGTATTATCAAGCTTAATGGCTATGTTGAGGGCCTCAAACATTTTTCTCCTGTTAGTTTTTTGTTCTCTCCCTATGATCTTAGTTTCCTCAAAATTAAAATGATGTTTGGTAGCTAAAGTGTGACTAGACAGGGCTGTGTTGGAAATCAGACAAAACGAACACGACGTTTATTCTGGATAAAATCACCTACAACGATAAAATGACTGACTTACTTAATGACAGATCCACCTACAGATCCCTTAGAAATGACCCCACTGAACAAATCAAAAAAGATTATAAAATCATTATTAATAAACTTTTCAATAATAAGTACATAGATAAACATAAGCGTGCCTTTTTGAACAATAATAATACATATTGCCCCAGAATTTATGGGCTCCCCAAAACACACAAAATTAACCTCCCACTCAGACCTATTATCAGTCAAATCAATGCACCGCTAGAAAAATTTGCAAAATTTATGAACCCTTCACTAGATCATTTGAATAGTAATAACAATTATGATGTTGCAAACGATTTACAGGCATCTGCACAGACTACAGTTTGATGAGATACAAACACTTTTTGGACTCTGGGAACCTTCAACGTTTAATCCATAAAAATCTCAAAATAGAATTTTTGCGCTACCACAATATATGTTTGCAATTCACGCTTTACACAATATTTTCTATTTCACATGTACGTACAATATGAGAAAGTAATAAATTCTAAAATTTGTAGAATTAAATTTTAAAATTCCAATTTGAATATTGTATCATAAATTTATTTAATTTACTCTTTCATAGATCTTGTATCCCCTTCCCCCGTGAAATAATATCTTCCAATTAACGTTGTGCTTAAAAAGAAAACAAACACATTAGTTATCATAGAAGGAACATTATACTAATCAAAAACTTTTCGTTGTTTAAGAGCAGTAAAGTGTATCAAAACTGAAAATACAATATTACCGACATTTACCGTATTACATGCTTAGTCTTCACAGCAACTACTATTGTCATCGCTTTCTACATTTGAATGTTTCTTATTGAAAAACTATTGCACCACCACTAGTTTGTTAGGTACTTATTAATTTTCTAGCTCCCCAGCTTACCGGAGGATTCTAAGCATCGTTTCTTTATTTAAAATTTTATATTATTTAATGTAATACATGGTTCTTGTATTTGGTAGAATATTTATTTGCAATTTATTTTTTTGATAAGTTTAGTTTATTTTCCTTTTGATATCTGTCTGAAATTAATAAACTATAATAAGTACTAATCTTGTAGGTAAGTGGATTCTTGTTCGAAAGAAATTTTTTTTACATTGGATGACAATGTTTCGACCTTGCCGGTAATTTTCAAGCCTATAAACAAGATTTATTTATTTAAAAAAAATAAAAAACATAGGTTAATATAGTTATAATATTTCTTCTTTATATCAATTTAACATAAAAGTATCTATTTATCCATTTTTTTCTATCATAAATTGAAATAAGATTTTACCTGGTTAAAACGTTTTGTTAATATGTTACATGGTCTATTGCAATTACAACATGTGTCAAGTTTCACAAAACACCTTTGTATGTCAATTCCATCTATAATAATAATCACTTATTAACAACCTTAAGTTTCTATATTGCACTGTTCTAATGTAGTAAGTGAGAACATGACAAGATTTATATTCAGTGATGATATCCTTAAAACTTATGTTCCTTGATTTGATTTCTTTAACACAGACAATAAAACTTTTATATTTATAGAATAAAAATATAGAACAGTGCAATATACAAACATAAGGTTGTTAATTAATGATAATTATTATAGATGGAATTGACATACAAAGGTGTTTTGTGAAACTTGACACATGTTGTAATTGCAATAGACCATGTAACATATTAACAAAACGTTTTAACCAGGTAAAATCTTATTTCAATTTATGATAGAAAAAAATGGATAAATAGATACTTTTAAGTTAAGTTAATATAAAGAAGAAATATTATAACGTATTTTAACCTGTTTTTTTAAAAAATAAATAAATGTTAATAGGTTTAAAAATGACCGGCAAGGTCGAAACGTTGCCAACGCCTAAACCAGTGTAAAAAAAAATATTTACCTAAACAAGGATCTACCTACATACAAGATTAATATATATAAATGGGTACACATAAGATAGATCATTGTATAATAAGTAGGTACCATACAATATTGATGAAATTTAGTTACTTCGTCGTTTTATAAATGAATATACTTGGTTGTACCAAGTTTGTTTACTCTTTCTTTTATGTTCCGATCAACACATGTTAAGTTTATTATAGGGAGGGGGATTCAGCCACTTCACAAATCTACTAGATGTGATAATTAACGTGAAAGATGTGTGACATCTCTGGGATTTGAACTCACCAGATTTGTCTTTGTGGGACCTAGGTTTTAGGTGGTGGAGTTGCGAGCACTCAAAATTTGTTGCTTCAGTAAAAACACACATTTTTACCATTTAAGTTGATACTAAAGATTTTTATGAGGGCCAACCAGCCACAATAAACAAACACACTTAAGTAAAACTAATATTTAATAAAGATAATTATATACACCATGAATGCACATATGCTTTGCGGGTTTGCCGTTAAGTCTTACATAGGGAATAAAATAATATTATCTGGGAAATTCCAATTTAACTGTGTCACGGGTTGACTTACAGGTTAGCCATAGGTTGTCTTTTGAGGGGAGATTAGGGAATGCTGTAGAGAACTGAGGGCAATATTTAGATGCAACACTATTTGAAGTTTACCTTTGAGCCCATTTTTTTTCCCCGGGGGGTTTAAAACCCAGAGACATAGACCACTTAGGTGGGTCCTTTGAGCAAACCCGGGGTAGTGAAGAATTCTCTCCCTGATTCTTCTATAGTCTAAGCAGACTGACAGACTCACAAAAAGTCAGTAGTCTGTTCAGAGCCAGTCTCTTAAATTCTTCTAAGGGAAGAATTGGCATTCCAAAGGTTTGCCATCTAAGACGAGCTAACGCTGGGCAGCAGCTTAGTAGGTGAATAGGAGTTTCATCTTTCTCTCCACACAGCCGACAGGTGGGATTTTCAACCAAGCCTAGCAGCTGCAAGTGTCTGTTGAGACGACAGTGACCGATTATAAATCCAGCCATAAGATGACAAGTGCCCCTGTTAAGGGCCAATAGTGTTTTAGTGTTTTACTTTATGAGATGGCCCTGAAATAAACAACTTGGACTGTCTCATTCTGGGAGCAATTTCCCAGGTTCTTTGAAAATCTCTTAACAAAGACTTCTTTAAAGCGGTCCTCACAACGCAGCGAGATATACCTACCACTGGTTCCGGGACAGAAGGAATTACGCTGGAACCTTGCCTAGCAAGTTGATCCGCCGATTCATTCCCTTCTATCCCACTATGTCCTGGAACCCATACTAGGTGGACAGCATTCTGTCTCGTCAGATCATTAAGAAATTTCTTGCAATCTGTCACTAATTTAGAAGTGTATCTCCATAGCCAAAGACTTAATCGCCACCTGACTGTCCGAGCAGATGTAAATCTGTTTTCCTGACTCATTCTTATTCAGAATCACTTGACAGCAAGCCATAATTGCATAGATCTCAGCTTGGAAGACTGTAGAGAACCTTCCTAAACTTATACTAATCTCTTGCAGTGGGTCGGAGCAAAATACACCAGCCCCCGATAGTCCTTCTAAAAGAGAACCATCAGTAAACCAAACATCCTTCGTAGGTGGGGGGACATTTTCATTGTTCTGCCTCCAGTCCTACTTAGAAGGAAATTAATAACTCCAGGTAATACTGAAGTTCCAATGTGGTACAGACACTGCCTTACACTTCTCCACCAGAGACTGCCAGACAGCTTCATTTCCTATGCGGCTGTTATAGCCTTTCCACAGGCCCACACAATGGAGACGATACTCTGTCATCATGGCTTCATATCGAAGAAACAGATCAAGAGGAGGTAGGCCCGCTAAAACTTCTAATGCTAGAGTTGGCGCTGTCCTCATTGCTCCGAGAATTCCTAAGCAAGCTGTCCTTTGAAGATGTTCTTGTGACCGTTTGGAGGTAGTAACAGACAGTCTAGGCCACCAGACAATACATGCGTAGGAAAGCACTGACCTTACCATTGCAGAGTAAATCCAGTGAAGTACTTTTGGCTGTAGGCCCCTTGTGGGGCCCATAGCCCTTCTGCACACCCAAAAGGATGCAAAGGCCTTGTTTACCTTGGACTCAAGGTGTTTTGCCCAAGTCAGCTTCCTATCCAAGGTTACTCCAAGATATTTCACAGACTTAGAAAGCTCCAGGGTTTACCCGCCAAGCTGAAGTTCCAGTGTACCGTCTAGCTTATTCTTGCGAGTAAATGGTACTATAACTGTCTTGTTTGGATTGACCCCTAGACCATTTCTCCCACACCATCACTCGATGTTACGAAGAGCTCTTTGAGCCAGCTCAAAAATAGTGTTACTAAATTTACCGCATATTAATACAACAACATCATCAGCAAACGCTTGGATGTAAAATCCCTCTCTTTGAAGGAGTTCAATAACGCTGTCTAGTACCAAGTACCCCAGGAGGGGAGAAAGAACTCCACCCTGCGGACAGCCTCGATTAACCACTGCACTTAAAGTACAGCCATTACGTTGAGCTCTCGCTAATCTGAGAGATAACACAGACTTTATCCATCCGACTAGTACTTTATCAATCCCATGTTCACCTGCCGCTTGACAAATTGCCTCGACAGGAACACAGTTGAAGGCTCCTTCGATATCCATGAACAAGCCTAAGGCCACTTTCTTGGTGTTAAGGGTCCCTTCAATCTTCCTAACAAGATGGTGAAGAGCAGCATCACATGATTTGCCTGATTGATAGGCGTATTGCTGCATGCTCAGGGGAATTGCCAAGTTATCCCTGATGTACCTGTCTACCAATCTCTCCAAAGTCTTAAGAAAGAACGAAGTGAGACAAATAGGACGATATGATTTGCTGAGGGTAAAGTCTGTTTTGCCCTGCTTAGGAATAAAGACCACCTTCACTTCCCTCCAGGACAGAGGAACTGTCTGATGAGTAAGGAAGGTCCTAAGAGCCTTAGTAAGGCTCCCTATAATTAAGTCAAGCCCCTGCTGAAGCATAACTGGCATTTGAGCCCATTACGATCAAATCATATATATGTATATCAAAACTTATTAAAGAACAAGATTGAGGAGAAATTTATACAATTCAAATATACAATATACAATACATGTGTGATTCCAATGTCAAAAGGGAGAAGACCAAGAGGAAGGAAAAGAACCACATGGATGGACAACATCACACCACCCTGGTCCAGAGAGGAATGTCCCTTCAACGCGCCCTATCCCTGTCACTGGACTAAGGAGGGTGGATATCTTTTTGGTTTTCCTCAACACCGTAAGGTAGAAGATGATCCCAATAAGTAAGTAAGTAAAGAAAAACGCCCAATAAAAAGAGAAAAAAGTTCTGTAGTTCTTTCAAATCGTTATAACGTTTATCGAATTCCTTTTTAATTCCTTCAATTTTAGCGCAATATTGTGAAAATGAGCAACTTTGATTTTCTGCTCAAACGTAGGAAAAAAGTTTTTTGTAGATAATTTTTAAACAGTCAGTTTTTTCACCAACACTTGTTATTTCATCGTACATATTTGTAATTAATTGATCTTTGCCTTGTAATGTAATATTAAGGCTGCGTATACCCTAAAGCTTGTTGCATACTTTTGCCGCTAGATGCCTCTGACAATCACAACAAGGTGACAATTCTACGTAAGCGTAAGGTTATTAAAGATTGCCGCGTATTTCTGTTTTCTACGTCACAATCATAGAATAATACTATATATAGAAGGAGGGTCACTGATAACATTGAAAACAACTTTGGTTATGACCATTATCCGCGTTCTAAAAATTCATTTTTGTAATTTGTGACGTCATAACTCTAAAATTATTTGCCTTCGGTTTTATAATTTAATTTTTTATTTAATTATAATTATTGATAGTCAGTTTAGTTTATTG
>KZ651120.1:763260-789992 GCA_001010745.2 Gerris buenoi
TTGCACATAGATACAACTAAGGTGAAGAATACAGAAACCAAAATAATAATAATGAAAAAAACAAATGGCGTCAAATTTATTCGCTTTTTAAGTTTCATCGCACACCTATTACCCCAATTTTGAACCGCTTACCGTCATTCAATCTTCTCCAAATTTCCTTTGGGACCAAACGAAAAAAACCGCATGTCTCTAGGTGGTCTGGAAGTGCCCAAATATTTTGATAAGCCGATCAGCTGATTAGCCACTTTATATATATATAAAATAATAATAATAAAATAATATCATGACAATATATTACCATCGATATAATAATTAAATAATTCGTTTTCATGTGATTTATTTTTATTATGCAGAACTAAAATATTTTCATTAGTGCCTTGAATAAAATATAATAAAACGGTAACTAATGAACTATAGATAATCTAGTTTTTATTTACTCCTTAAACATTATTGAAAAAAATGTATTTAGTTAAAATTCAATACACCCAAGCCTTTAATGAAGACAAAGGTCTGATGAAGCCCAGGAGTGGGTGAAAATATAGCGAATAAATTAATATAATTAAATACATATTTATGTTTTTATCATCCCTAATGACCAAATTAAATTAGAAAAAATATTATATTTAAAAAAAATAAAAATAAAATAAGAGTACGCTTTTACANTAATCTAGTTTTTATTTACTCCTTAAACATTATTGAAAAAAATGTATTTAGTTAAAATTCAATACACCCAAGCCTTTAATGAAGACAAAGGTCTGATGAAGCCCAGGAGTGGGTGAAAATATAGCGAATAAATTAATATAATTAAATACATATTTATGTTTTTATCATCCCTAATGACCAAATTAAATTAGAAAAAATATTATATTTAAAAAAAATAAAAATAAAATAAGAGTACGCTTTTACAAATTATTCACTAAAAAGAAGAGAATTACGTTAGAACAGCCACAGTACTGCGATTTCAGTATATATGCGTCTGTCACTAAAGATAAAGCATGGTGCGCAATTCGCAAATAACATATTTCTGTGTAAGTTTAGTATATTAAGGGGAGCCCATATTGATCCAAAATAAATAACTAATAAAGTAAGATAAAACTGAATAACTGAAGGAAGAATGTAGACCACTAGTTTACGTGGTTATAGATATGATGTATGCTAGATTCCTTCTAATCCTTCCATTCATGAATATAGCTTTCCTGTCTAGCTAACAAGGTGAGAAGAGCCCTGATTTTCAAAGCTTATATCCTTCGGTTACAGTTTTAAACAAAATATGTTAACTAAAACCAAACAACCCGGCCTCATCAATAATTTCAGTTTAGCGAATAACTAAATCATTTTAAAACATGAAAATAATATACATCTTTATTTTCATTCGCTTTGGCCTTATAGCCATACACCCATAGTATTTTTTAAAATATGTACTTAGTTAAAAATCATCTAGTCTTTATTTAAATTAGCTTCCGTTTAGGTCTTTATTATATTTTATTTAAGTTTATTACTTTTCTTTTTTTAAAATTTGGATATTAAATCAGATAAGAATATGTATAGATCAACTTCTATATGGATTCGTTTTTAGTTTGTAATAGCGATTTATATGTGAAAGGTTGCTGAATGAATTTGTTGCAATACTGCTTTTTAGGAAATGATTCTCTATTCAATGAATATCGTTTACACAATGTAATACTAATGTTCTCAAAATCCCTCTTTGACACCACATTTCGAAGATTGTACTTTTCCTATCCAAAATAAATAGAAATTATCTACTAATGGTTGTCACCATTGATGTAGAAACTGCTGTACCTTTATACCACGATGTTGACCCAAAATGACTTAATAGATTTGTTAAACAACCGAGTACGTAATAGCTAATTTTAAATGCTATATGTAGTTTATCACAAGCATCTTGATTAGTATTAGTAGACCTAGTGGTTCTTCGGTACATATTAAAAATGGAAGTTGTTACAAATTTATTTGATCTAGGGGTGCAATGCAGTAGTCTGCTTGCAATAATGAGCTTAGTCTCATAATTACAGTCAATGAGTCATTGACAACAGCTAATAGTTAACAATAAACATTTTTATTTATAACAGCTGAAATCGGATCAAAAATAGAAATATTTCTAAGTTTTAATAAAGAAGCATTTTTCCCCCCGTTTTTTTATTTTACCCACCTCATAAATGAAAATACAACATACAAAATGTATGTTAAAAGGTAACATAATAACAATAATAGCTTTACTCTTAAAGAGCTTTCCAACGACATCCATTATGAAGGGCATATACTATTTTAACTTTTGTACTCCGTACCCATGTGTACCGATTTGGAAAATTTCAGATTAAGGGGGGCACCTAATATGGCACAGGTAGGTAATATGGCATAGTGGGTTTTCTCTTGAACCAAGAGCTAATTTCTGTCAGGGAATGAGTCACGAAGTAGTTATACAGTAGTGCTACTAGGGAGATAGTGGTATATCATAAACTCCTCACCATTATCTCAATATTCAGCTATTTCCCAAACTTAGTGTCAACAAAAGTTTATAGTGATTCCTTTTGATCGGTCAAAACTAATGTAATGTGTAATGTAAGTATTTAACTAATATATGTTTACAGATATACATTCAGTATGTTGAGCAGATTAAGGTGCACCCATCAGTTTTATGTTTTCAACTCATTGTTATTTTTATGGAAGAACTGATGTGAAAAACGTGATTTCCCCAAATATGGCATATGAAATATTCCCAAATAAGACCTATGCCATATTAAGGGTGCCTTTACAACGATGCGATCTAATATTCAGCATTTCATAGATAAACATATTCATTTCTTATAATTACAATAGATAACTGTTTTACATTAATATACGGATATAAAAACCAGATCATTGCTGTGACTTCATACTAGGGCTCCGTGGTATGCCATATAAAGGGGCGACAATTTTTATCATCGTTTTTGGATTTTTTCCTTTTAAAAATTCTCAGAAGTCTTGTGTTAAATATTTAGTCATTGTAGCGTTGGGTCATTATACTTAAGTAGTTAATCTATCACTAGGATTTTTTTGTGCTGCAAAATTCCGAAAAACACTATGCCTTATTAGGTACCTTTCCCTTATACGTTCCTGTGGTTGGTTACAATGACCGTGCCGAATTTTTTGCGGATCGGTTCAGCCGTTCAGGAGGAGTCCTATATGTCCACCAAATTCAAAGTGTAATATAAGAGCTTCTCTTCGCTCAGCTCAATGATTACAAGTTTACATCTACCTTCAAACATTAGCTCCAAATTTTTAAATTTCACAAAATATTTGTGGAAACTTGTTAATTAACACATAAATTTGTCGTCATCCAAATAGATATAAGAGGCATGCGTACACATTGAGCTTAAATTTCATCTGTGTTTTCATACATAGGCAGCGAGATATTAGTGAAAATCCCATTTTCGTGACCTTATATATCTATGGAAGCCTGCACGGTATCGATGGGGACTTTTTACTCCCTTCTTATAATGCCTAAATAATGTTGTGTGCAAAAAATCAGCTTTATTGGATTTCTTCGGAGCAGGGCCTTTTTCCACAGAATTATATACTTTTTCTTGATTGAATAACTCTCGATGGGACGTAGAGGAAAGTCTTTACGAATAATAAATTATTTCCATGTAACAGGACCATTTGGCATGCGTATCTGTTTTTTTTTTTNAACTTGTCACACTCAAGTGGCAAGACATTCTCTCCTTTGTAACCCAAACAAGGAGATTTGAGGGTTCGACTGAGGTAGTTCGATGGGTGTGAGTTCAGGGGTTGGCAAAAAGGACCCGAATGCGGTCTAGTTGCTAGGCTTGGCCTCCCCGCCCCCTTACTACTACTACTAGGAAAGGTAAAAAATAAAATAAAACTCCTTTTATCCAACTTTTAATTCCCCACAGTAAAAAGTGCAAATATACAAAGAAAACCGATGCCAGACAGAAGCTACGAAGCGTAAGTTAAAGCTCCTATTGCATCATTTATATTATCATGGTTAACATAAAGTTAGGGCAAGTTTAATTTGATATAGATAGCACTTAAAGTACAAATCTCTTACGCAAAAGACTTCTTTTAATTTGTCTTACAATATAACTTATATTGAATTATAGAGAATAATTAATTAATTAGATAATTTTTGTATAATATAAAATTAAAGAAGCCAGATATTATTATTTATAGTTGTCACTTAAAACAAAGAAAATTATGTGTGTACTTATTGTGAAGAAGAAAAGACGTATTGTCTTGCTATTATAATATAATTTTGCCTTAAATGGGCTGTGGGTGTCGGCCTCGACAAAGAAATTAATGACAGCTCTAAATGTAGTATTGTTTAGTTTCAACAAAGTTTCTCAGTTTTGGAGCCATTAAGTACTAACTTCAGTTATTTGAAGAAAATACTAAAAACTGAGGATCTTTGAAATTAAACATAGAATTATGATCTTATTAACTTGAATTAATTTGAATACTGAATTGAAGCCACCTTTGAACATAAATTAATTTTAGTTTTACACACATATTTTTTTTTATATTTATTATTTCATTTTCTTATAAGAAAAATATTTTTATATCATATAACTTTGGATGTAAAAATATAACTATATTCCTACAATTATTTCTTAATGATAGTAAATAACTAAATATAGACTCTGATCATTATTTTTAATAGTGAGATAAAAACTGGATGGCCGCAACGGGTCCACAAAGTTGAACTTTGTCGCTGACTGAGCGAAGCCAGTTACCTAGATGGAACTGTCTTCTGTTCTCGTTGGACAGCTCTAGGTCCAGAGTTCGCTTGGAGTCTCGGTACTCAAATAGTACGAACTGATATCTGTGAAGACCTGTACCTTCTGGAGGACCAGGGCCTTTGTATTCTGAAAACAATGAAAATATAATATACATATTAGACCAAATTTAAAAACTATATAAAAAGCAGTGCCATTTTTTGTCTAGCATGTGGATTACTTTCTTTATTATTAACTGAAAACCAATCGCATCTGGAAGGTAAAAGACTGACATCTATATGGTAAAATTTAATTTGTGGAAGCCTTTGTTTTTAAATGGCCACCTCAAAAAATAATATTTTAGTAAAATAAATCAAATTTAAATTTTTGATAAAAATCATATTAAATTTAAGTATTTGTATATTGTTATTGTATTTGTGTATTGTTATATTTCATCATACATAATGTATTTTTCAACATATTTGATAGATATTATATTTTTACGTTAAAATGACCATGGAAAACCTGTGTGTTACAGAAGATTGGACATAGTATAATAGTGTGCCATTTAGTGTGGCCTTAGCTTTCTTCGCGTCCTATTATTGGTCGAATTGTCACAAGAAAACAGGTTCAGTTTTTTGGACCTGTTTCGAATTCCAGTTATTAAATTTGCGCAGGTAATAAAAATTAATAAGGGACCATTAGTGGGCTTTCGACAAACCATCCTAATAGGATGAGTGATTTTTGACTTATTATCGTTATGAAAAACGTAGAAGGACAGGGTGGCAGACAGAGATAAGACCAAAAATGTTCCCAGATGTCTGAAATTCTTTAAAATGCAGACGCATAACAAATTATGCCTTAGTCCAGTCAAATTAGCTCAAAATGGCGTCGTATCTTGCATTAAATCATGTAGTTCCAATTTTTTTAGGAATGTGTAGAGGATGGTCCCCTGAACAACACCTAATAAAGTCCCATCGATTTCAGGCGCCGCTAGCGGTGGGAGGGGGGGCGAAAGGTCACATTTTTCAGTTTTCGGCGTTTATCTCGAAAACGGTACGTCGCACAGAAAATGTTATTCTATTCAAAATTAAAGCTGATAAAATTTCAAACAAAAATGTACGAATGCATGTTTTACCAACGACCAACAGTTTTAAAGCTATAGGGTCGACAAAAATCAGTATTTTCAAAAATTAAATTTAATGTAAAATAACATATCCCTTTCATGAATTATTTTAATGATGAGGATAGACCAATTTTTTTAGGGCTATAAGCTGCCGAAGTGTGTAGTAAAAAATTTAAATTTAAAAAAATGTGAATATAATGTTTTTTGTCGACCCTATAGCTCCAAAACTGTTGGTCGTAGGTAAAACATGCATTCAAACATTTTTGTTTGAAATTTTATCAGCTTCAATTTTCAATAAAAAAATTTCCCCTAAGAGCAATAGTTTTGGAGATATGAGCAAAAACCTGAAAAAAGTCACGTTTGAGCGCTGTGGCACTGACTCCCCCCCTCTACAACTCAAGAAGCTGCAGGCTCTAGCTGCCTACACCCTTCGGCAGCTAATAGCCCCAAAACAATTTTTATATCCTCACTAAATTATTAAAACATCATTCAAATATCAACATAATTCAAATAAAATATGTAAACAATAAAATGTGAATAAATGTTTATTTTTGAAAATACTGTTTTTTGTCGACTCTAAAGCTCCAAAACTGTTGGCCGTAGGAAAAAAATGTGTATGTACATTTTTGTATGACATTTTATCAGCTTTAATTTTGAATAGAATAACATTTTCTGTGCGACGTACCGTTTTCGAGATAAACGCCGAAAACTGAAAAATGTCACCTTTTGCAAGAGGAAAAATGTTATTATCCCGTATTCGATGAAACGAACATTTAAAATTTTTTTTTTTTTTTTAGTAAACCAGGCAGTGACACCGCTTTGAAGTGATGAATGTTGCTAAAACTATTAAAGTGTAGCTAAACATTTAAAATAGATAAAACAACGTTTTTGTTGATATCTTACGTTATAACAATTTTTATAAAGCTTTATATACATCGGTTAATGTACAATTGACATGTAAAATTTCAACTTGACACAAGTGGAAGTGTTTGTGTAGTGAAGTGATACATTTTATAATTGTTGAAAAGGAGATGTCTGAAGCGTATATTTAGTGGAAGATATAGTATAAGAGCACTATTAGTAATAGCTCATACTACTACTTACAATCATACTCTTTAACTATCGACTCATCAAAATTATCTATTTTCTCAGTACTTAATATATTATTTATTACTAGTAGCTCGCTTTAATGATAGAGCCACGCGATGCCTATTATAAATGATTTAAAATATATTCAGTTGTTCTTAGGATAGTGTTCATACATTCATCTATAATCCCTTCAATATACTATGAACCACGTCACTGTAAAAAACGAAAGCTGTTGGATTGGAGACAATATGGATTCTACTACATATTAATAAACCAAACCTGAGATGGAGCAGTTATAAACTGATTTAATAATCAAATAGACTGTATTAATTAAAGTTCAATTTTATTATACATTTTTTTTATAAGAAAATATCAATAATATATCAAATGTATTTGCATTTGCAAAGAGGAATTAGATTATTAGTAAACAATTGTGTTTCAACAATTGCTGTTAATTAATTCTAATCCGCCTGCTTCATTTTAATAATGAATAAGTGAAAAATTTCCTTTAATTTATTTTCTACAAAGTGAAATTTAATAAGTTAGATAAACAACATGAAACCTTATATCGTTGTATTATTAAAACTATTAACTGTAGAGTTAAATTAAGAAAACCGTCTGAAGGGAATTCTAAAGCAGCTATATTAAGAGTTAGAAGTGAAAAAGAAGGGAATGTTTCCATTAGGTCCTAGCTTCGTGCCACGTTCCAAATTGAATTTTTCACATTCCCTTTCTTACATATACAAAGAAAAATAGTCTCCCAATTTGTACTGCACATAGCTTCCTCGCGTCCTATTTATTGGTCAAATGATCACATGAGATTTGGATCGTTTCGATTCCTAGTGGGGGGGGGGGCTGTTTTTAAGCAATATTAAATCAGTGTAGACATTTAAAACTAATATAGGACATGGGCTACTTTCAACGAACCATCCAAATTTCTTAAAATCGCATAAGTATACTTCTAAAGAAAGAGGTGGCAATCAAAGTTATTATTTCTATATCCAGGGGTCACACTTATTTTCAAGCAATACTCAGTTTGTTATGAAAATTATTATGGGATTTCATATGTTATGGCATTTCGTATGAGATGAGTAGTTTTTAAAATTGCATTGTGCATACAACTGATAAACCAAAATTAGAACCGTCAGATCGACGGACTAACGAGACCAAAACTGTTAAAAAAACTTATAGTATTATGTTAAAAAAAAACCCTGATAAAACTTATCTCGGTCTATAGTTTTTCGCATTCGGAGCCAAAATTATCATCATTTTCATTTTTCAAAATTATCATAATGCCGCTCTATTACCTTCGGCAAGCTCAGAGCGAAAAAGTATATTTATTTATTTGTTATTCAAAAAGGGGAAAACATGTAAGAGTAGGTACTTTATTTTCACTTGTATTAGGTATGTATCATATGATAATAAAATTCAAATTTTTATAATACATGGTAATATGAAGGCAATAAAACACTTTGAATTATGGACAGTAAGTATATTGTCGAAATTATCTTAAAGTATATTTAAAAAAAAAATAATAATAAATAAATAAAAACGCTAAATAAGTGCTAAGCCATTTATTACACCTTAACGCTTATCAGTGATATTTATATATCTACAAGTAAATATGGTTTCCAATAGTAATTAGTAAGTCTGTTAATTAACTAATGATCACAGCTATAGGTTGTCAAACCAAATAATAATAATAGACGAATTTATACTATATAGTAAATCAATATATGGATATATTAAGAAAATATCTTACTTAGTAAATCATAATCCTTGCTCCAGTCTCCAGTTTTCAGTTCCGAACCCTGGAAAAAAAATTACATAAAATTAAAAATTAGATACCATGTCATGAAATTAACTTTGGCTCTCAATTTAGGCACATAGTATTATCACACAGTATTATAGTAGAAGAAACAAATAATTATGTAATTCATGTAAATAATGAACTAATAACCAATAGACTACTTTCATTCATCCCTATAAACCATTAATCCAAAAACTATTTTAAGATATTTATTTATAAGGATAGTTTGTTGTAGATAAAATAATTACAACGTATAAACAAGAAAAAAATTTGTCCCCACATATTTTTTTTCTTTTTTACGTTGTAATTCTATATCCCCATATGGGGATCAGAGAAATGAACCTAAACTGCATAATCGATTTAGCTAAATTTTTTATTCATTTTTAGTAGTGTAAAACTTCAAGGCAAAATCAATTTTAGCTCAAGAATATTTATGGATGTAAGAGAGTATTGGAAATACTAATATTTTTTCCTAGTTCTATTTGCCCAACTTTTTATAATCTCATTGCTAAAGAGATCATTTTTGGATTTTCCTTATCCATTTTGTATTTATATTACAAATTTTGGACACACTGAAAGATATACTGTTACACATTAACAACCTTCTTATACATAGCCTCTACATCGTTTTTACTGTGTATAATGTATCAATGGAACTTTAACTGTCGTTAAAAAAAAGTCAATGAAAGTGTACCTGCTTAAGACCAGCCTGAAATAGTTGAGTATATGGATTTCTTTACACCATGCCTTCGCATTACTGTCAGCCCCATAAAATTTCCTATTATATTATCGGGTAAATAAGACTCGATGGTTTGAATTCCTCCACAACCTTTTCAGCGAGCATTAACGTAAACTAGAACAGTTTTCTTTTTGCATTAAATGATAGTAGCCTGAGAACCTGTGGCCTGTGTCATTGTCAAAGAACTGATAGCGGCATCTCAGCCGACTCTCTTCCTTGAACCATAAAATTACCGACAGCTCTGTCATCTTTCTTTACCTGACTCCTCTCATTTTTTTACAACTAAGACCTCTTACTTCAAAATGAACTGACATTTTCACATTTAAAACTGCTGACATCCTTCTCTATTTGTTTTTTTGACAACGTTTTTAGTAATATCTATAGTAATAGACATTTAAAATATTTTAGTTCTTGCAAATGATAAAGATTTAAAATTTGGTATACAAGTTCAAGTTACACTTTTTTGCCCAAAAGCAGAAAAACAATTGCGGACTTAAACACTCAAAAGTTCTGAGATCAGCTACCAATTGCGAATAAATCGCAATATTTTGTATTTTTAAGTTGGGTATCATTTTAAAGGTATTAAAATTTGGTTACAAATATATGTATATCGCGTTACCGAAATGGCGGCCGTTTTACCCCGAAAAAATTAAAACAAAACGCCAAAACAATGTCCGCTCTTCCATTAGGAAAATTCATGAAAATAAGGCAAAAATATACATCTCTGTGGTCCAACAATATTTCCGGGAGTTGATATAAAAAATTCAAGTTTGGTTTAGTTATTATTAATTAGTTATTAATTATTTAAATTATTATTCATTATTGTAGTGTCATCTGAAATACATAATTTGCGCAAGATACAGGTCAAATATTAGGTTACAAGATTTATTATTTAGAAACAAAATATTTATTATAAGTTAATTAATTAAATAACTAATCACAGAATATGTTATTTCAATTTTAAATACAATTTCTGTGTAATTTTCAGCTTCCTGAGTAGTTGGGTCAAAATGTGTCTCCAAAAAAGATTTGGAGACAGGTAAAGTTAAATAAATGAGTAAGTAATGTGTTCAGCGAATCATGTAGGTGTATTTTTTGTATTACGTTCCATACATTTCACTTACATCGTATTAAAGCTTATGACAGGCAAAGTTATGGAGGATTCAATTTCAGTTGACATTTTCAAACTAATATTTTATTACTTTTTAATGTTTGTAATCTAACTTTAAATAAAGCTGCAGGAGAAAGTGTATGGTAATTTTAAAGGGAATTTAATGACTTTACTAATGGAAAAGACGCATCTTGATAAAGTTATAATAGATTTTGAGTTATGTTGAGTAGATGTTAGTTATTGCGAAATGTTGAAATATATTGATATATATACATAATATCTTGAAAACAAAGGTCGATAAGGGTTTTGTTGCAAATGTGATTTAGAATTACACCCTGCGTTCCTGTTTCTATGTATGCATGTAATTAGTATAATGTAACTATTAATTATAATTTATAGTTATATTATAATATAATATATTTATGAATGTAATTTATAATGTAACTATTAACAACGTAATGAGTTGATAATTGCCACGGACCATAATACGATGATACTTAGATTTAGTGTGAGTGAGTATTAAAAAATTATTTTCTCCTACTCTGGAGCTGAAATGCTTTTTGCGGTAAACTGGTTTATGGGATCACCAGGTACTATCATTTAAGCTTAACTTTACCTAACTCCCCTCGAATTATATTTAATGAGCCAATTACTAATTTGGTAATTACATACTAATTGTTACATAATTATTATACCATTAACAAATTTTATTTAATGGTTAAGTAGATGTAATTACTAGCTTAGAATAATCACACCTTAAGGCGAAATTGAGGCATTAATAATTTCCTTAAATTTAGAAAAGCTACCCCCATAAGTTTATGTAGAACAGAAGGTAGCAGGTGGTGTTTTGCAAGTAGCTTAACTCAGTTTGTGATATTTTTTAGCAGTGTTAGACATATATATTTTATACACCAAATGATTGTATGTTATTTAATATAAAAACATTTTTATTTTTTCTAGTTTTTTTACTAAAACTAATAATTAATATAATTAAAATATATTATATAACTATGAGGTAGAAAGAATATTATCCTGCTACATCAGATAGCAAATACTTTTTATCTTATCGAATATCAAATCATTATAAGAGAAAGCCTGTTCATAATTAGATTTCAACGAAACTCGTCTACTGTGCAACAGTGTACTTACGAAAATATTACGTCATAATTTCATTTACTGCCTGTACTATCAAACAGAACGTAGGTACAACTCTTTTCCTGACACGCTTAGTAAGTGACACATGGACGGACGCGACGATAAAAATCTAGCTTCTTCACTAACAATAGATTTTAAATAGCATGCCACCAATATATTCTATTTTATGCCAAACATACTGAAAAAAAGATCATTCTTATTGAACGAATAAATCCTTAAGTCAATTATGGAAAAAATTTCTAGTATAATTTATAATCATCAATATGATAACTTATTGTTAAAAAATATTATTTTTTAGGTTTCTGTACAAAGTACAAAAAGAAACCTTCTATAACGGCTCTGTCTGTCAGTCTGTCTGTCCGTTGGCTTGTTTCAATTCGTAAACTACTATAGCTAGAAACATAAAATTTGGCACACGGGTGCATCTCGGCATTTGAGGCCACTGGACACATTTTGGAGTTTTTATGTTCAATATTTCCAAGATGGCGGCCCGGCCAATATGGCGGATGAATAAAAAAAAGAATTTAGTTACCAAGGCATGATATACAATGATCAATCAATTTAAAGGTCTTGAAATGTAGAAAATTAATATACAACTATTACACTTAATTGCGATTATCGCCTCACGTACTTAGGTGAAGCGCGCCTTACTTGTTATTTTCATGCTCGATTACTTTTCTATTATATAGTTAACCCTCATCTCTTATGCCTAATCAGTTTTTCTTTGATTAGATCAGATACTTAATTTTTGATTGTTTCTTCTTCTGGTTCATAAAGGATCCTTCTTTTAAGTTAACATTGTGCTCCTTTATATAAGGCTACGTTTTTTGAGGGAGGCATTAATAATTTCCCTAAATTTAGAAAAGCTACCCCCATAAGTTTATGTAGAACAGAAGGTAGCAGGTGGTGTTTTGCAAGTAGCTTACCTCAGTCTGTGATATTTCTTAGCAGTGTTAAACATATTTTATATTTTATACACCAAATGATTGTATGTTATTTAATATAAAAACATTTTTATTTTTACTAGTTTTTTTACTAAAACTAATAATTAATATAATTAAAATATTATATAACTATGAGGTAGAAAGAATATTATCCTGCTACATCAGATAGCAAATCCTTTTTATCTTATCGAATATCAAATCATTATAAGAGAAAGCCTGTTCATAATTAGATTTCAACGAAACTCGTCTACTGTGTAACAGTGTACTTACGAAAATATTACGTCATAATTTCATTTACTGCCTGTACTATCAAACAGAACGTAGGTACAACTCTTTTCCTGACAAGCTTAGTAAGAGACACATGGACGGACGCGACGATAAAAATTTAGCTTCTTCACTAACAATATATTTTAAATAGCATGCCACCAATATATTCTATTTTATGCCAAACATACTGAAAAAAAGATCATTCTTATTGAACGAATAAATCCTTAAGTCAATTATGGAAAAAATTTCTAGTATAATTTATAATCATCAANAATATGCAACTATTACACTTAATAATTGTGATTATCGCCTCACGTACTTAGGTGAAGCGCGCCTTACTTGTTATTTTCATGCTCGATTACTTTTCTATAGTTAACCCTCATCTCTTATACCTAATCAGTTTTTCTTTGATTAGATCAGATACTTAATTTTTGATTGTTTCTTCTTCTGGTTCATAGTCATGTCATAAGTCATAAGCTTAAAGGATCCTTCTTTTATGTTAACATTGTGCTCCTTTATATAAGGCTACGTTACGTAATAACGTACATTATTATTATTATCAATGCTATAACTACGAGGATGAATATAATATTTATAACAGTTTTTTTATACAAAAAGTTACTTAAGTGCATAAAAGTCAGATTTATTTTTACTTTTTTCAATAAAATATTCTAGAGAAGGAAGTTAAATGTAAACTTGGTAGCAAGGTTACTGAGACAGCTGTAAGGCTTAGTAAAGTAATCCTAGCGACCTAGATTGCATAGCGGTTCAGACCACGCACAGCGACCCGTGAACATCAAGAGGTCGACCGTAACGTTAAAACTAATGCTTTAAAACCACGGAAATATCTCCATAGAACTTGCTACTGGTATACAATTACTATTTTAAATTCAGTATCTGCTTGTGACAATAGAAATAGTCATTTGTATAATAATGCTGTGAAAGAGAATAGATAAGTATAGTCATTAAACTTATCATTTAACTGTATGTTTTTCTCTATGTTACACAGTAAATATTGATTTTCAACTTGCTTAAAGTTCTTTTGTTAATGGAGGAAGGCTAAAATTACTTGTGACTGCATATATTTACAGGAATAGCTGATTCCAAGAGTAAGCGCAATAACGTAAGTAAATTGGTCAGCAATTCTTTTGTAAGGCAAGAATTTTGTGAGGAAGAATTTTTTTAAGTATACAATGGCACAGAAAATTTATTATTGAATTTTATCATAAAGTTATTCTGTTAATTTGAAATTGTTATAAATACGGGTGATTTTTAAATTTTAATTAAAAAAAAAAAATCGTACTTCCTTTTGGTAAAGCACGGTAAGCCTCTCCCCATATCTTTCAAAATCTTGTCTGAACTGCTGCCAAAATATACCTCACTGTTCACCCTCTACTTGTAGATCAACTATGAAAAAACCTCTTAATTTACCTGCTTACTTTTAAGTGTAATTATCTTGTCTATTGAGTCCAATGATTTTTCTTCTGATAATTCTTCACTTCAGCCCCTATGTAACTCTTAGTTCCTATTTTCTCAAACTGAGTCACGTTTCAATTTAAAGTAATAATTCATATTAGCTGATTCACCGAAAAAGAGGTTTACCAGGATGCATTTAAATGCATGCCCCAAAGACAACTGTAATTATATAATTTCCTACATTATCAAATAATATAATATTTTATACAAATCTTGGGTTCNTCATTTACTGCCTGTACTATCAAACAGAACGTAGGTACAACTCTTTTCCTGACAAGCTTAGTAAGAGACACATGGACGGACGCGACGATAAAAATCTAGCTTCTTCACTAACAATATATTTTAAATAGCATGCCACCAATATATTCTATTTTATGTCAAACATACTGAAGTAGTGTCATCTGAAATACATAATTTGCGCAAGATACAGGTCAAATATTAGGTTACAAGATTTATTATTTAGAAACAAAAAATGTATTATTAGTTAATTAATTAAATAACTAATCACAGAATATGTTATTTCAATTTTAAATACAATTTTTGTGTAATTTTCAGCTTTCTGAATAGTTGAGAAATGGGTAAAAATGAGTCTCCAAAAAAGATTTGGAGACAAGTAAAGTTAAATAAAAGAGTTAATAATGTATTTTTCAGCGTATTCTGTAGGTTTATTTTTTTGTATTATGTACCATACATTTCACTTACATCGTATTAAAGCTTATGAGAGGGCGCAGTTTTTAAACTATTCCCAAATGTATGTTGGCCATACAAAAACAAAGTTATGGAGGGTTCTATTTCAGTTGACATTTTCAAGCTAATATTTTATATTTTTTATTTTAATGTTTGTAATCGGTCTTGAAATAAAGCTGCACGAGAAAATGTTTGGTAATTTTAAAGGGAATTTAATGACTTTACTAATGGAGAAGATCGAATCTTGATATAACTATAATAGATTTTTTTAGTTATGATATTGCGAAATGCTAAAATATACAGGGTGTCCCTGCTAATATGGAAGCTAATATGGAACAGCGGAATATCTCCGGAACCATCATAGATAGAAAGATGCTGTTTTCAGGGTTCGATAAGGGCTAAAAAGGCGCTTCCAAAACATATTCTGTGTTCAGCAGAAGTGTGTGCAATTTACATAATTAAAACAAAGTCAATAGGAAGCCAAATATTAAGACTGGATTTAGATTCTATGGCTAAAAATAAGAATTTTTTACTCTTGGAAATTGTATGCTCCGAGCATTAGTTTGCCGTCTGGAGAGCCCTGAACGTGCTAAAATTGAAACTTTAAGTCCATTTTACAGCTAAACTAATGAATTTAGGAAAATAATTCAAGAGACAAAAAATTCTTATTTTTAGTCATAGAATCCAAATTCGTTCTTAAAAACATTCATTATTAATATTTTTTTCCATTTTTTTTTAGCCCTGCTGAACACCTTTTTTTAGGCAAAAAACAGTTAGGTACATATAGGGTATGGATTTTAGATTGAATTTGGATTCTATGACTAAAAATATATATTTTTTTTTTTTGTCTCCTGAATTATTTCTCTAAATTCATTAGTTTAGCTGTAAAATGGACTTAAAGTTTTAATTTTAGCACGTTCAGGGCTCTCCAGAAGACAAACTAATGCTCGGAGCAAAAAATTTCCATGAGTAAAAAATTCTTATTTTTAGCCATAGAATCTAAATCCAGTCTTAAAAATTTGGCTTCCTATTGACTTTGTTTTAATTATGTAAATTGCACACACTTCTGCTGAACACAGAACATGTTCAGTATATGTTCTGGAGGCGCATTTTTAGCCCTTATTGAACCCTGAAAACAGGTGTTCTATATTAGCTGGGAAACCCTGTATTGATATTGTATTTTATATAAATNGCACGGTAAGCCTCTCCCCAAGTCCCCGTGTCTTTCAAAATCTTCCCCATGTCTGAACTGCTGCCAAAATATACTTCACTGTTCACCCTCTTCTCGTAGATCAGCTATACAAAAAACTCTTAATTTACCTGCTTACTTTAAAGAGTAATTATCTTGTCTATGAGTCCAATTATTTTTCTTCTGATTATACTTCACTTCAGCCCCTTATGTAACTCTTAGTTCCTATTTTCTCAAAGTGAGTCACGTTTTAATTTAAAGTAATAATTCATATTAGCTGATTCACCGAAAAAGAGGTTTGCCAGGATGCATTTAAATGCATGCCCCAAAGACAACCGTAATTATATAATTTCCTACATTATCAAATAATAAAATATTTTATACAAATCTTGGGTTCTTTTACCGGTCAAAGTGAGGTAAATATTTAAAATGATTTTTTATAAAAAATGCTTTTCTTTGACTATTTACAAGACTTTAAAACTTACTCTAACAAAATAACAAAACAAAACAACCTCAATCTATGTATGAATATATTGAACATATATTCGAAACAGCTTCTATTCGATTTTTTTCTTTCTAATTTTATTTTACTTTACAAGTGCACAAATTAAGGCTTAACATTGCCTTAAGTCTGTTATTCCCTTTTTTCTATCATTCAGTTATTGTATCGTTGCTTAAAATTTAATTAAGTAATAAGTTTTTTACCTCATCATTAACCAAAATATTTTATAAAGAAAATATATAGGTATGTATTTTCTTACAAAATATAATCTTATTAAATATATGTATGTATTTTCTTTCTAAATTTAATACTCACTGGAATGTTAGCGGCGAGCCAGTGCCAAAAGTTCTGTCCTTTGGGTGTGTTGATAGCATCGGGATCAATCATGAGCACAGCGTATTTTATATCCTGTAACAAAATTAATATTGAATGTTAAACATTGAGTACTACTTTAATTTGAGATAATTTACAATGCCCAAATTATGAAATATCTCTTTCTTATAGATCCGTATTAAATCTAGAAAATATTAAGTAATTTGTTACATTAAATTTTAATAATTTGATTACATGTAAAAATAGTTTTTCAATTTTCGTAGGATATAGCTTCCTCTCGTACTATTATTGGACGAATGGTCCCATTAGATTTGAATCTGTTTCAATAACTAGTGAAGTCACTCACATTTTTATTTTTATTCAACATCACATTTGCACAGACGTTTGAAATTAATATGGAACCATTGATGGGCAACTTTTAAACATATAAGTGTTAATAAAATAAAGTTTGTTCGCATGCGGAAGAAAAATGCGAGCAGAAGGTTGAAATTTACATAAGACCAACAATGGATCATTATGAATCTCTTACTCCAAATTTCATTAAATCGGAAGACTGGTTTTTTAGCAAAAATGTTGAACGATAGACAGACCGTCAGACAAACACTAGACCAAATATATATTCCTTAGTGTCTGAAACGGATTTCTGTCTAGACATTTTTCGAATTAGGAGTTTGGATTCAGAATGATCACACGGCTTTCGTTACCTTCGGTACTTTTGGAAGCAATTTGCTTTAAACATATAATTTTCTTCAATTACTATTCAAAAATTATTTGTTATCCTTTGGTCCTTTGGCTTTCCATGCGCAAACGGTCTTTGATATTCTATTTTTAGTGTTTTGTCCCCTTTAATATAACTATACTAATAGCTTTGGTGTCTTCAAGGGTGTTATTTGCTTTGCTTTTTATATTTATTGCAGATTTGAAAATGTTTCAAAGTCAAAGTCGGAATATTACCAAATAAATAAATATAAAAAGCAAAACAAATGTATTAGCTTTTTTATTATAATAATACCCCTGAAGACACAGAAAAAAAATAGTATGGTCTATATTTTAGTGCAGAAAGCTAACAGGACAAATCTGATCTGCAATAATATATTACGTTTATCATAAATAATATACCATATAATTGTATATAATACAATTATTTTAAATTCAATTTTTAAGTTTTTGGTAGTCTTCATACTCGGAAAGTTTAAATATCAATTTAAATCAAATTATAATCATTATTAATAATGGGAGACAGACAAAGAAAAATAGACTCCAGCGCTGGGACAATTATTTTGACATCAAAAAATAGTCCGCCAATTAGTGTGGCACATAGTTTCCCGTCCTACTTCGGATATTTTAATGATTTTATGCTTATACAACCTGCTATTGTAAAATTTATTTAAGTAATCTGATTCTGCTTCGATTTCAAAAATTCCATGACAGTAATCTGTTTTGGACATCGGGAAGCATTTTTGGTTCTATGTCTGTCTGTCGTGCTATCACAAATTCTTTGCGAAGTAACATAATCTTAACAATTAAATGTCCGATTGTAACTAAATTTAGATGGTAGGTCATCATTTGCCCATTGTAGGTCCCAAATAAGTTTCAACCTTCTGCTCCCATTTTTTTCTCTTCCACATGCGCAGAAACACTTACCTATATCTTCAAAAGTGCTCATCTAAGTTTTATGAAATTTGAATGGTTTGTCCAATGTAGCACGCAGATAGTCCAAGATTAATATAAACGTCTGAGCTCTTAAAATTTTGTTAAGAGTAGTGGTTAGACGGGTAAGACAAACCATTCACACAGTCAGGCAAAATATGGCCTATATTATTAAACCCGAGGTGGAGAGTTCCAGTCACTTCCCACATCATATAGGTATACTATATACCTGTACACATGGTACCACCGGAGCAGGCATGGTGTAGTCATTAGTGAGCTAATTAAATCAGAGAATCATGGCACGGGTTCGAACCTATGACCTTGATTCGCCTTGATTCATTGATGGCTGGACAAGTGCAACACTGGCAACCTAATTTTTTCTAAAATGATACTTTTAACTTAAGTTAAAATCAAAACAGGCTTTAAAAGCTTAAAATCATTAAAGAATAAGAAATAGGACTGGAGGAAGCTACACTAATTGGTAGACTATTTTTAAATTTGTTAATAGTTTATTTTGATTATATTAACTACTTCCATAGTTTAAATAGATAAAATGCCAACTTAAGTACAAATCTTTTCAATTCTAATTTATAATTAGTAAATAATAATTGTGCTATTGTTGATATAATGGGTTTTAAATTGATTTATGTATTCATTTATGAGTACCTACTCATGTTTACTAGTCATTTGTGAAAAACAACCAATTTGAAATCATTAAATCAGATGAAGGTCAAAGTCAACCATTATATGATTCTATAGTATATATCATAAAGTAAAATTATTGATACAATATATTTGCTGTTTTGTTAACATGAAGCCAATTTAGATGGGAATGATTAGTTTCTTTGTGGTTTTCACAAATTAAATGATTATTATATTAAAAATTGAGAGGAAGTTAAAAATTATCGCATTATTCCCTGACTCTAGTTGACATTCGCCTAAAATTTTGTATTTTCCATTTTTACGTCATTTTATGAAGATTATGCTATAAAAATCCGTTAATATCTGGCCCTCTGTCTGGTTAAATTGACCAATTTTAATATAATATTTGGCAACCCTTGAAAAATTAAAAAAAAAACCTTTTACTCGTAGCATAAATTTAATTAACTCTAATATTGTTACATTTATAGATGCCTGCTTAGCTTACAAGTATTATAATAGGCGACAAATATAAGATAAGTTATAGATAAATTGTCTATATTATTATATTGACGTTATGAAGCAGTAAGGTTTTAAGAATAATACCATCGCCATACTTAAAATTATGTATTTAGACAACTGTCAATAAATACACATGTCAATGCACAGACACTTCAAGTAGATACGTTTAGGTGTGATTCACTACTCTCAATCACCAGCAAGTTGTTTAGTTTAAAAATATATTTACTTTTCTACTAATTTGTTCTTTTACCAAAAAAGTGAATTTGTTACTAAAGTTATCCATCACATTTAGTTTCTTAAATACAATATACACACACGTGGTAAGCAGAATGTTCCTGGGTTATTCGCCAACTTGAAATATAAATTTAGGACCTTAATACAAATACATTTTTTCTCAGAAACTATGCTGGCAAAAGCTTTGTTTAAGATATATTTTGTTTTGAAGATCGATCTTCATTGATCGTCGGCTATTGTTTACATTTTAAACAAAGGTCCATTTACCAAATATAGGATTCATAGTTCGTTGAAACAAATAATAGTTAAATTTTGATTTTTTTTTTTTTAACAATTTACATATTCCTCTAATTCTGTAACTTAAACAGTGAATATGTCTTAAACGAAGCGTTTATCAGCAAAGTTCTAGAGGGCAAATTTTTTCGTTATGAGATTCTAAATTCATATTATAACGGAGGGATTTAACCCGGGAGCATATTACATTGAGAGGTATTGTGATAAAGCGAAAATTTGATTTGAAGGTATCAATCAATTTAAATTAATGTCCCTGTCCATGTCCTGAGTAGAAAAAAGTAAGTAAGTAAAATGTATGTTAAATAATTGTCAGTCCTATAAGGAAGCTGGTGGTGCTGAGCTGTCGAATAGATCTTGATGAAATGTGGAATACATTNTTTAACTTAAATTCATTAGTTAATCTTACCCGATAAAAAATGCTGGAAAGTCACTAGTCACTCCATCACCCCAAGAGGAAGATCAGATAAATTTTCGTGTTGACCTCATAAAGTAGTCTAGAGTTATTATAGAAAGTTACTTCGATTTTATAATCGTTTATAACCTTTAAAAGTAGTGAAAGTTGAATTTAGTAGTTTCAACCATGTTTGCGGTGCCTACCCTCAATCAATCAAAAGTGAAGGCAACCTTAAAGAAGCGTAGGAACACAAATTCTCAGCTGATTGATGACAATTAATTTTGGTCACAATTAATCTGCAGTATTTCTAATTTAATTTGTTTAATACTGCATTTATGTAGCTCTTTATATTATAAATTTTTATGTATTAGAAAAAAAATAAATTAATATAATATATATTATGTGTGAGCCTTAAACATTATTATGTACCCTACTTTGAACTTTTTACGATACGACTCCTCCAAGTGTTATAATTTTAAGAGTTATAAGCCTCCAAATTTTTATTGTTTATGTTTAGGAGTTCATTCATTCATTTTTTGATGAGGTTTGATGAAAAGTTAAAGTTATAATAAGTTATTATATATAGTATATTTGAAAACCAACAATCAAAACAATATTTAATTTAATTGGAATAAATGAGGTTTTTTTAGCAGTTGTTTAGCACGAAATGATTTGTTTAGCTTAGCAATAACAAATCATTTCGAGGTCCGTCGTACTCGATTATATAAATGAACTAGTTGGTTTTATATAGGTTCCTCTTCATGTTTATGAAATATTTATCACCTATAATCATAAAGAAATGAATTAGGTATTAGGTGACAACTGATAATTTTCTTCGAAATAATTGCAGCGCATCTGGTCAGGCCTTTTTCACTTCTATATTATTATCTTGTCGAGACTATATAATTATAATCATCCTTGTTGACTTTAACTAAACGTCGCACTTTGAATATTGGTCTTTTATTTAGATTGTCATCAATTATATCTTCTGAATGTTTACTCGTATTCATGACATATTCATTAGCTTTAAAATGTATGAGTTCAAGAAACATTGCATTTTGCGACGAGCAGTACCATCCTATCAGAAAACTATTAAAACAAGAGGATGTATCTACCCAGTCCGATCTGATACGGTCCCTGACAAAGATCTTCTTGTGCATGCAATTAAAATAAGAAAAAAAAAAAAAAAAAAAAAAAAAAAAAAAAAAAAAAAAAAAAAAAAAACCGGGAACGACACATCTACCTAACTTGCGTAGGCCACGGATTTTTCCGAAGTTGTTACCGTGTTTGCTAAGAAAAAATCAATAAAAAGGTTCATGATGCAGTTATGCTAACGTAAAGTTTTCAAGAAAAGTATAAGAAATTATTATATTAACAGGCTATAAGTGATGTAATTCATTTCATCAAAAATTTGACCTTATCCTTATTTTCAAAATGTTAATGTTTATTTTTACACGAGCTGTGGACAAATCCAATGGTAATATTTTTTTCATTTTCATATCCAAGTATGTATTTCGTGCATTTTCTCTTTGGTAATAAAAGTTATTACTATTTTAATTCCCGTGTTTATTTATGTATGAAAAACAAATTGATTTTACACTTTAAAAAGTTGTCAGTAGTCATGCAAACTGGTACCTTTACTAGCATGTTCATGTATGTTTGCAGTTTGCATTAAAAACGGGTTATAAAAAATAAATATTATTTAAAAAAGAAATATAGGCCTACTAATATTCTATTAACAGTACACACCATTTCAGGTTAATACCTAATACGTCATTTTTACAACAGTATTAGTATCAGCCCACATTGGTTTACCCTAAAATACTATCCAGTAATCACAAATATCTCAGTCCTTTTTTAAGGGGGGGGGGTGGCTTCAAAAGGTTATGCCCAGGGCGCATTTTACCCTAAATCGGGGCCTGCTGTTCTTACGTGTACTTTTTACGTAAAGAGCAAACCGAATCAAAAGTATCCTATCTTATAGAGGAAATTTTGGAGATGGTACCCTACTTTGAACTTTTTACGATACGACTCCTCCAAGTGTTATAAATTAATCAATTAAATAAAAGAATCTTATCATTTTTAAAAATCTAGGTTAAAAAAATCAAGAAAACAGTATCTTGATGAAATGTGGAATACATTATCAGAAAAATCATAACTGGAGTAAAAACTCGAAAAATTCAAATTAAGCTCTAAATTTGGGGGGCTTGCACCTAAAATGAATACGAATCGTGCAAATGTTATCTTCAAAAGTTCTATCGATTTTGTAATAAATAAAGTAAATATTGTCCATTTAAGTCACTTTCCCGAGAAAACTCTAGTTTCCGAAATTTGGTGTATTTTTAGAAGAATCCTCCCTCCCACCCCCACCCCCAAGGCAAAATCTAGGAATAATATTAAACAAATATTTTGAAACAAAATATATATATTTCTTAAAAACCAATGTTTTTAATTAAAAAATATGTATATAATATTTTTAGCTATTTAAATACAAGCGTAAAATATTCCCGGGGAAAAATCATGTTTTTAATCAATTTAAAATAATAAACGTGCCCCAACTAAAATCGAAACTTAATTGTAACCAACCGATTGAAAACTTCGCATGACGTTTAATAATTAAATTTGACATTAACATACGACGTTTTAAATCAAAAATATATCAGTTCTTACACTATAAATAAACACATGTAACTATTAGAACCATAGAATTCAAGGTAGCCTGGTCTAAGAGCCTTTGGCCTTGAAAAGTGTTTACATAATCATTAATAGACTACTGTTCTAGCTCAAAAAAGCTTAAGAACCAATATGTGCATATTATGGTCTAAAAACTGAAAATCTTTTATTTAAATCAAACAAATTATAGGTTGTTTTGTGTGAAATAATTTATTGCAACTAGGTTTTCTGTGAGACAAAACGACAATGTGAATAGACTGTTACATATTTTAATAGATTTATTAGAGCTTAAAATAAATAAAATTAATCAATTAAATAAAAGAATCTTATCATTNATTATGTGTGAGCCTTAAACATTATTATAACGACAAGATTAATCGTAGAACTTCAAGCAGAAATGAAATTTCTTTCCTGTTAACGTTAACACAATAAGTTATCTGCTCTGATTTATCATGAGTGATTTTTTATTACTGGCAATCGTAATGCTTTTGATTCGTAGTTTAATAGTATTCTCATAAATGAGTGGCTTTTTGTATACTACCAAAAAGACCTTTGTAAAATGAAGTGTTAATATAATGCTTTCTAACTTCATTAATCAGATAAACATTCTTTCCTATTTTAATCGATCGTAGAAGTGTATTTTTTTAGGGTCCTTTCGTTTAAATAATGTTATTATCGTGTTCCCATGACTCATTTGTGCGGGATTCAGATGTTTCGAGAACACATGCATTTCAATACTGTTCATTACAGATTGAATTATTTTACAACTAATTTTAAATTTAAATATGATGCACGAATGACCCCACTCCAGACATCTTGCTGTTGTCCATGCAGGTAAGTCCAAGTCCAAATGTATGTACGAGTATGTGACTATGGACTCTGCACTTTAAATGCATTTCTCACTCGATCAGTCGACTTCTCGACTGATAGGTAAGTCCAAGTCCAAATGTATGTACGAGTATGTGACTATGGACTCTGCACTTTAAATGCATTTCTCACTCGATTTTTTTTTAATCTTTATGTTAACTGTTTTCTATTTTATATAAATTCTCCGAAAGAAACGCCAACTAAGATACCTACTCTTAAAGGTGATTATTATAAATTTCAACCAGTATAAATTAAGTCTTGTTTAGTAATAAATGTTTGCATTTTATAATTTTAAATGTATATTTATAGCACCGAAATGTGACCAAGCATTCTGCTTACTAATGGATACTATTGTGTTTTTTTAGAATAAGGTATGGAATTTCATGTAAAAACTATATTTCTATAAAAGGATTATTGTAATATCCTTTCGTTATTATAAAAAGCGTAACATTACTTTACAGATTATTCCGTTCAGAGAAACATCTTTTTCAAAGGCAGTATGCAGCGTACCTAATAAAAAAAGACATCACCAATGGAAGTAGATACCAGATATATTGACAGATATGTATTGAGTTTTGAACTATGAATAATACAACATAGTGTATGTATAGTTGTGGTTAACAATAGCCAGGATCTGAGATCCGACTCAACTTGAAGACAAGGCAACATTCCTGTCTAACCATACCAGTTGTCGATTTCCTTCTGTTATAATGAGATTAGTATATTTTAATATAAAGTTTTATAACACAATACTCTGCTGAGTGCTGGGGAACCACAGCACTCAGCTGATTTGAAATAATCAGTGAAACTGAGTATAGTGTATTAAAAGTATGTATTTTTTTGTATTTCAATAAATGGTATTTTTATTTTATNCTATAAATAAACACATGCAACTATTAGAACCATAGAATTCAAGGTAGCCTGGTCTAAGAGCCTTTGGCCTTGAAAAGTGTTTACATAATCATTAATAGACTACTTTTCTAGCTCAAAAAAGCTTAAGAACCAATATGTGCATATTATGGTCTAAAAACTGAAAATCTTTTATTTAAATCAAACAAATTATAGGTTGTTTTGTGTGAAATAATTTATTGCAACTAGGTTTTCTGTGAGACAAAACGACAATGTGAATCGACTGTTACATATTTTAATAGATTTATTAGAGCTTAAAATAAATAAAATTAATCAATTAAATAAAAGAATCTTATCATTTTTAAAAATCTAGGTTAAAAAAATCAAGAAAACAGTATATATTTGAAAAAAAATTTACTTACCGGTTTGGCTTCAGGGAAAGACACCCTAGGAAGGTGCTGCCAATCCTGTTTGTTATAAGTCTCATTGCATACATCATCATCCAAAGTAATCCTTGCTGATAGGCTGTAGATTACTAAGCCCTTCTGAAGGTCGCAAGCATCCTCAATAGATTCGACGGTGGAACAGGAGTCTTCGGCACGAGCCGGTACCCCGGCCACGGCCAGTAGAAGGACCAAAGTTGCTGTTAGTGCAGCTTCCATCCTCGTACTGAAGCTTTACTCGCACCGGCTTTCTCCCCACTTGTACAGTCGAGTCAAGGACCTACCTTCACCACAACCAATCCCACGCCAGCACCCGATACACCTAATTCCCTTAGGACCGGAAAATCCGTAAATGAGCTGTTTGGTTGATTCTTGAGTACAACAATGAAACATCATAAGGATGAGCCTAGTCGAGAGATGTAGTGGGAGGACCGTTGAACAATATCCTACATGGACGACCACACGTATCAGGAATATACTCCTTTAGAAATGCATCTCACGGATCTAGATCGCATTGACAATGTTTAATGAGCATTCATTCTCTCCGTCTATCACATTACATACCTGTCAATCAAACGAAGTCATTTGATTCGCAGTTTCGCTACTTAATTAGCAAACTAAATCAAAATATATACCTTTTCTTAAACGTTTTCTGGCTAAACATTTTTAAGTTCCTTTTTTTGTTCATATGAAATATGTACTCTATGAAATATGTACTCTATCTGATTTCACTACTGGAGTTTTGTTCAGGCGATATTTCTGACTTAATATAACTCTTGAAAAGAAACTAACCAGCTTTCTTGTAGGGATTGAAGGGACGCAGATAGGTTTTTGGGATCGATAGTAGTCGGGTATTTTCGATAGTTTACCCTGTTCTTCAGGCCCCGATTTACCAATGGGCAGACTGGGCAATTGCCCAGGGTGGCAATTTCTAGGGGCGGAAAATTTTATGATAATTAGTTTTATTATTATTATTTCCAGAACAACGGTAAAAAAAAAAAAAAAA
>KZ651120.1:792517-814773 GCA_001010745.2 Gerris buenoi
AGACTAATTAATAAAATGAACCATAAAATAAAAATAAAATAAATTTAAGGAATATGAAAATATGTAAATAGATAGTTAACAGTAATAATGTATAATTTAATAAAAAGTAATAATGTATAATTTGTTTAAAATTAAATTATGAATGTGCATCACTGCATAATTCCCCCCTTTTATGGGAACCACAGCACTCTGCTGATTTGAAATCATCAGTAATACTGAATATAGTGTATTAAAAGAATGTATTTTTTTGTATTTCAATAAATGGTATTTTTATTTTATTTTATTATATTTATAACACAATACTCTAAGTTTATCCTTTGATATTGATAAATAAGTATATTATACCATTTCATAAAAAAAAGAATAAATATCCACTTATTAAACTGCAATCATAAAATCATAATTAATATTATCTTAGTCAGAACCAAATCCAAGGAAGGATAGCCATAAGCTGTTTTTCCATTCACTAACTTCAGGCCAACGTAGATAATATTTTTAATACAATCTACTATTACTAGAAATTCCCACTTACAGTCTAAGCTATTTTAAAAAATATAATAATAATAATAACATTGGTGACTCGGAGTCAATAAGTTTTTTTTAAAAAAAGGGATGATATGGTTGACTGATCCATAATATTTTAACAACGCAGTTAAAAATGAATAATAATTAAATTAGCATATGCATTTATGAGTTAAAAGAGTTTTCTTGACGTATTGTTAGAGTGTAGATAATAAGATCGCTACGAGGATATCGGATATCAAGATACTATAAGATAACGTCTTTGAAGTTTGAATCATAATTGTAATGTAACTTTGTAATGTTAAATGAATTATTATAATTTTATTTTTGCTTCCGAGCTAACTTTTTTGTATTTCAATAAATGGTATTTTTATTTTATTTTATTATATTTATAACACAATACTCTAAGTTTATCCTTTGATATTGATAAATAAGTATATTATACCATTTCATAAAAAAAAGAATAAATATCCACTTATTAAACTGCAATCATAAAATCATAATTAATATTATCTTAGTCAGAACCAAATCCAAGGAAGGATAGCCATAAGCTGTTTTTCCATTCACTAACTTCAGGCCAACGTAGATAATATTTTTAATACAATCTACTATTACTAGAAATTCCCACTTACAGTCTAAGCTATTTTAAAAAATATAATAATAATAATAACATTGGTGACTCGGAGTCAATAAGTTTTTTTTAAAAAAAGGGATGATATGGTTGACTGATCCATAATATTTTAACAACGCAGTTAAAAATGAATAATAATTAAATTAGCATATGCATTTATGAGTTAAAAGAGTTTTCTTGACGTATTGTTAGAGTGTAGATAATAAGATCGCTACGAGGATATCGGATATCAAGATACTATAAGATAACGTCTTTGAAGTTTGAATCATAATTGTAATGTAACTTTGTAATGTTAAATGAATTTTTATAATTTTATTTTTGCTTCCGAGCTAACCGAAGGTTAACAGAAGCTATGTGATAGTTCCGAAGAACGAAAAAGTTTTAGGTCTCCTATTTCAAAAATTCCAAGACAGAAATCCGTTTCAGACATCAGGGATCATTTTTGGTTCCGTGTCTGTCTGTCTGTCTGTCGGTCTGTCGTTTAATTTTTGCGAACCGCCATATCTTAAAAACTACACGTCCAATTTTAATGAAATTTGGGTGGTAGGTCATAATTAGCCCAATGTTGGTCCCATATAAGTTTCAACCTTCTGCGTCTATTTGTTTCTCTTTCTCATGCGCATACACATACATTTATTTACACCTATAGCTTCAAAAGTACTTATCTGATTTGAATGAAATTTTTATAGTTTATCAAAAGTAACCCGCAGATAGCCCCAGATCAATATGAACCGTCAGCGCTCTTTAACTTTTGCTAAATTGATGCTTTAATTCGTGTAAAAAATCAAAACAATTTTGACAGATTAAAAAAAAAACGGGGAAACAATTAAACCAATTAGACAATAATGGCTTGCAAAAACCAGTAAAGTACGTAGGTAGGATGCGAGGAAGCTATGTGCCACACCAATTGGCAGTCTATTTTATATATAGGAATGTTATATATAGTTTCTGTCGATTTATGATTGACTTTGATATATATAGGTTTGTTCCAACCACACTTCAAACTGGTTTGGAACTGTCCGACGCATGCTCAACGGACCACAATTGATCGTTTTTTGCTAATGCGCATGTGTCGTACAGTTTGAAACTAGTTTGAAGTGTTGTTGGAACAAGCCTAATATGTACTACAATACTTATAAACAGTGATTTATACTACAGATACAAATAAAATAAAAAAATTGTAAGCTTTATAGCTTCAATGTTACTAACTATCTTTTACATATTTCACGAAATTTTTTAAGATTTCCCACTTCCTTTATTTGCCAGAAATATTTGAGTCATATATTTTTGCTTCCGAGCTTGCCGAAGGTAACGGAAACTATGTGATCGTTCTAAAGAACAATAAGAAGCGAGGTGCTGTCAAAATTTTATGTTTTTAAGAAAATCTTGTTGTTTTCCGCTAATCTGCCGCCTACCTGACTTCTTACCCTTTTCTTATATCTCTGTATTTTTATCTACACATTATTCATTCTATTATAACATGTCTTAGAGTCTTAGAGTCTACATCTAAATATTTTGGTTATACTTTATATTTTGCTCTGATGATGCTAATAAATTAGCGAAACGTTAGCTTAAACTCTAATACAGTGTTTTTATTTGACAGCACCTCGCTAACCCATCCTTCTTATTACTCTTGATCAGGGATCATTTTTAGTTCCGTGTCTGTCTGTCGGTCTGTGTCGTTCGATTTTTGCGAACCAACATATCTCAAAAACTACACATCCAATTTTAATTTGGTTGGTAGGTCATAATTAGCCTATTGTTGATCCCATATAAGTTTCAACTTTTTGCGCTAATTTGTTTATCTTCTACATGCATGTTTATAAACATACATTCATTTACAGCAATATCTTTAAAAGTAATCATCTGATTTTTATGAAATTTGCATGGTTTGTCGAGAGTAGCTTGCAGATAGCACCTGCAAAATTTCAATATACTATAAAGCCCAATGGCTAACTGACTTCAGACTGACATTAATGTTTACTCACTTCCAGAAGAGCCAGCGACTTGTGTTTTGTGCCATTCGACGCGCAACGTCCATATTGTGAACCAAAATAATTATAAAAAGTTCACTTTTCCCCCTCCTTCCCCCTTTAAAAAAAATAAAAATGGCCGACTTGATTTTTAAGCTGTATTGGGAACTTATTGCGGCTAAACGATAAGTCGTATTGGAAAACGGATAGCACCAAAGCTAACTGATTTTAAAAGATCTACAACTTTGGTCCTATGACATTTTGTCGTACCACCATCGGTTGTACCTTAGATGATGATAATTTTTTTTTTTTTTTTTTTTTTATTTATGAGATACCATCGGTTGTTCCTTCTTAGATGATGATATTTTTTTTTTTTTTTTTTTTCCTTTTTGTCATTGAATGGCCATAGTTTCTATAATAGTTTACCGATTTTATTTCTGATTGAGGCGCTGGATTCTCACACTAGTGCTCTTTAAATTGAGTGTATTTTATTTCATTAGTTCATCCTATTTGCTGACATGAGAGTAAACTTTTTCCAGCGTGCTGTTACACGTGACCACTTTTTTTTGGTTTTTAATATTGTTTCATATATCATTTTAAAGGCCTTGATATGTCCATTAAAGCTATTTTATTTATTTATTTTTTAAAATATGTACTCGCACTTTTGTACCGATTTATAATTTTGTTGTAGGTTAAAGTGTTTAAATAATTTTTTGTTATTTTGTGTTTTAATTATATTTATTTATTAGTTTAATTAATGCCCTTTTGTATTGTTTCTTTGCGTACTATATCGCGAGAAAGCTATGTGCCACACTAATTGGCAGAGTATTTTTTAATTTGATTCATTATCCTCTAATAATAAGCATCATCATAGCATTATTTGAAGATATGTATATTATATATTTATATATGTAACTTAATTTTTTTTTGATTTTTAATTATGAGATGTTGAAATTCGTATGTGGTCTTATAACATAGTTTTTATTTTTTTTTTTTTTTGATTTTTAATTATGAGATGTTGAAATTCGTATGTGGTCTTATAACATAGTTATTAGTTTTATGCGATATATCTATACTAAGAAGGAACGAACTGGTATAATTGATGTCTTATGAGAAATGCCTAACTTCTTAATAGCACAAAATTACCAACAGATCGAAGCTCAAAGAGCTAACTCGAAGAGTTCGTCTAATCCCAATTAAAAAGTTAATACGGACTCGTTTTGTTGTTTTAATTATCCGACATCTTGACTCAGTTATGAGTCATTAATGTATTTACTAATGTTTAAGCGATTTTAGTTGTAGTAATCAGTCCAAATTTATTTTTATATTCAGGTTTGACACCATATAGACTATAGACTATGAAATCTCGGCTAAAACAACTATTGGACTAAAAACTTCTGCAAAGTCTTGTCAAAGTATTCAATAGATATATGTATATATAAGTAAGCAGTGAAGAAAATGTACGATTGGAACTAGTATGGAATGATCTGTGGCTTAAATTTAACGTACAATGATTTTATAATAATTTGGAATGTAGTTCGCAAAAATCTGGGAGTTCGATATCATGCCTTAAATACTCTCCAATGACTAAAACATATTTCTTATATTTTCTATTTTAGCACACAAAAAAATTCTTCTATACAATCCGGGTTTGAGCAATGACGATGGTGCTCTATGTCCCTAAGACTTGTCTCCCAGGTTTAAAAAAAGAAAAAAAAAGTAATAACAATTTTACAGCCGACGAATACATGCCAAATTCTTGTATATTTATATATGCAAGAAGTCTTTACTGAATAATGTTGCTCCTTCCATATTAATATTCAAGTAGTACAAAGTTCATTGAACTCAAACTAATGCATGTAAATACACTTTTTATTATGTTTATTAAAATATTTATATGAAGAGAAACAGGTCCATGGTCTCTTGATGAATGTAAAGGCATGATCTAACGGTAGAAGACGCAGGAAATGGCTTTGACACCGTACTAAATCTCAAAATGAGGAAATGGACGAGACGTAATTTAAAATTGAAACAACTTGAAAGGCTTAAGAAACTGACATTTTATATTTGCTTTCTTTAAGAGTAAGCTTTAAGTGTCAAAGCCTACGAATATAAATTTCCTAGGTCAATCACCTTCGTCGCTCGACTTGGAACAAAACTTATCTTGTTCTCCTAACCGGTTCCTTATTCTTATAGCTTCAGCTTAGGCTTGCATTTCCTTTTCTTTGAAATAAATACAATTATAATATCAAAAACAGGATGCAAAAATCAGATTATCTATCTTAAAATATTATTTATTTCATCATTAAAAAAATTATTGAGAAAATATAGTACATAAAAAATAATACAAACTTATTCAACACTTCAACTTGCGTTTTACATACACTTAATTTTATGTATTTACACAATTTTTTTTAATAGTTATTATCCCATGAAAAAAAATAATTCTTAACTCAATATTTTATCTACTCACGGCAGAAAAATTAAGCATTGTTGTACTGTTTTCATTCTGCAAAATGTCATTTTTCTTGATTCTTTTGAATAAAGTGTCAGCAAAATATCAAAGTGTCAGCAAAAGTTCAAAATGTCAGCAAAATAACAAACAGGCTGTCACATTTTACGAAAATTTTACTAAAAAAAAGGTTACTTCACCGCAGGTTATAAACACTCCCACATTGTTTATTTTTATATATTTAAGCGTAATATTCTGCTAAATAGTTATATCTATTTTGAAAATAACTTAAATAATTATAGTGACAAACAAATTTTACTATTTTACAATGATTATTTTCCCTTTTTTAAGTTTTTGGTAGTTTTCTTACTACCGAAAGATTAAATTTTAAATAATTCAAATTACAATTATCAATAACTACGGGAGACATACAGAGAAAAATAGACCCCCCGCACCGGGACTCGAACCACGGGACCTCCTATTTTCCGTACAGGCGCTCTTACCAACTGAGCTATTCGGGAGAATGATTTTCTCTGTCGTAACTGATACAAATTCCCCGAATCCAAGCTTTTAATCTTATTCTAAAATCTAGAGAGCCACGGCAACAGAACTAGACCGAGAATTAACGCTTATAATTGTAAAGTACTCAATTAGTACCTGTACCTAGTACATCTATTAGAAATTCAATTTTTAAGTTTTTGGTAGTTTTCTTACTACCAAAAGATTAAATTTTAAATAATTCAAATTACCATTATCAATAACTACGGGAGACATACAGAAAAAAAAAAGACCTCGAACCACGGGATCTCCTATTATCCGTACAGGTGCTCTTACCAGGTGCTCTTACCGTAGTTATTGATAATTGTAATTTGAATTATTTAATGATTATTTTTTTAAAAAATCGCTAAAAATTGAGACAAAAAACAGTTGTTAATAAAAAAAAGTGGCAACCCTGAATTGTTTTTCCTTTGTTTTGTTTTCTTGATGGCTCAAAATTTCTTTTTTTTATAACTTTAATTTCTTTAAAAAATCTATTATATATTAAAAAGGGAATATAACAATTAGTGTATTTTTTCTGCCGTTAACAGATAAAATATTGTATGTAACTATGCAGCAAAGGAAACATTCCTGACTCGTTTAAAGATTACCTGCTTCGGCTTTGCCTCGTCAGTCAACTTGTAATTTTCCTGACTCGGCTTCGACTCTGCAGTAAATTTGTTTAGCCTATCCTCGCCTTTGGCTCGGAACTAAAACTTAAAAACTTGTCAGCAAAATTTCATTTTGCTGCCTAGTTACATAATTAACTATTATCGTACCAAGTCAATAAAAAATTAAAATTAAAATTAAATTGTTTGATTTACTGTCAAACGAAATTATAAAAGTATGAGAAATTATATCATTTAGAAATAAATTTCGTCGAGCATTGTATTCGCATTTTCATTGCTTTGTGTTTTTTTAACATCCTTATCAATCTAACAACAGGTTAATTGCAGGACGGAAAAAGCCACTTCACAAGTCCATCGACCATAGCAATTGTGAATAGTTTAATGTATATATACGTATATAATTATTTATATTATACAATACAATGACTAAATAATAAGGAATGATTAAAATTCATTCTACCAAGAGATGTTTACTGATAAAATGATAAATTAAGCCATTATTTATTGGAAAAAAAATTATATATAAATATATTTAATGTCACCAAGGGTATCTTTTATAATAAAATTAAAGATAATACATTTCCTGTTATATATTCAATTGTTTAGATAATATTTCAATACTAAATTGAGACATTTTCAAGCCTGCATTCTTTGTGTTTATTTATAAAATTAGTCATTTTTTAAAATTAAATTAATTATTTCTAAATTCTACTATCAATTCGATATATAATTATAATTATTATCATTTACTGAAGTCATAATCAACATCTGCTGTCTGATTCTTGACTTAACTTTTAAATCATTAAATTAAAAGAGAAAAATATTTATTTTTGAAATTGCCACAATTTATAGACAAAATATTTTCTACACAAATAAATATAAAAGCAATTTTAGCTTTTAATTTTACTAATAGAAAAAATAATAAATAAATTAAAGAGGGCAGAATACTAAAAATTGAAAATTTATTATGTTAACAAGTATAAAAAATTCAATATACAGCTATTTTTTATTTTTTATTTTTTTTAAGTAGACATATAAATCTGTTAAAGAACCATGTGACGCATATTTGTATTTCACTCATTTTTGAAGAGAACACGTAAATCTAAGTATTTGAGGTATTTCAGCGTTAAACAAACAATTCATTAAAACATTACAATTTCTCTTGAGTTATCATAACACGTTTAATAATGTAAATATGTTTTAAATTACTCAAGGCTATAGGATCTACGCATTGTCAGCATGTCTACACAAGCTGGAATTAAATACAAGATTCCGAGAATGTACTGAGACTGTAAAACAAATCAATTATTTTTCATGACGTTTGCCTACAGCACTTTGGATTTACAACCATAAGAACTTCATTATATTCACCATTAATTACTAACTGTGTTATATTCAATACTAAATACTTTTATGTTGCGTAAAAAATAAATAATAGAATAATAAAAAATAAATAAATACTTTATTTGGAGTTACAATTTGGCTATAGTTTTAAATGTATTAAGTTTTAGATAGATATTTTAAAATTCTTTTCCCCATCTTTACAACTTCACATGTTTGTCAGGAAGAAATCTTGTAAGTTAAATTTGACACACTTCCTGACTAACTTGAAAGTTAAAACTTGTGCAGATGATGTATTTCCAACGACAACACAGTTTATATGTACTCGTATGTCACTAAAGATATTAGCGTGGGTGCGCTATCTCCTTTTGTGTGTCCATGTTTAAAAAAAAAAAAAAAAGCCGTGTTATTATTTCTGGCTTCCGAGCTTACCGAAGGTAACAGAAGTTATGTGATCGTTCTAAAGAACGAACATTTTTTAGGTCTCCGATTTAAAAAATTCCAAGACAGAAATTTGTTTCAGACATCATGAAACGTTTTTGGTTTCGTGTCGGTCAATTTTTTGCGAACCAACATATCTTAAAAAATACTTGTGCAATTTTAATAAAAATTGGGTGGATGGTCATAACTAGCCCATTGTTGGTCCCACATAGGTTTCAACCCAAACATACATTACTTTACACCTATATCTTCAAAAGTATTCATCCGACTTTTTTGAAATTTGGATAGTTGGTCGTTGGTCGAAAGTAGCCCGCAGATAACTCCAGATTAATTTCAACCGTCTTCGCGCTTTATCTTTTGCTAGAATGCTACTTTAATTCATGTAAAAAATCAAAATAATTTTGACATTCGTAAAAAACGGGGGGGGGATGATAAGTTTAACAATAATAGATAACAAAATCATAAATAAAAGTATTTGAAATAGGATGCGATGAAGCTATTTGCCACACTAATTGGCATACGACATTAGTCATAGCTTACTAAAATGTTGTACCAGTATAATATGTATATCAGGTGTAATGCAAATTTCTATTTATTAATATATCCCAACTAGGTATAAATCAGAAAATAATAGAATAAGTTGTTTAATTTCAAAGTTGAAGAAATTAATTGTTAGTATTTTTAGTTTTTAAACAATTGAAATTATTATTTCCTGATATATTTTGAATTTAAAGTTTAATTCTTCAAAATGGTCTACCAATTTTTGTGACGCAGCATCCTATCCTATATTATTGGACGAACATCCACGTGAGATTTAAACGTGTTTAACTTCCCAGTGCAGTCACACAAAAATAATAATAATAATTAATATATCTTATTTTATTTTAGTTTAAGGTTTTATTTTATTTAATGTACATTTATTTTAATAAATAATTATCATGAATTCGACATGCCTGTTATTTGAGATATATTTCTCAAATTACATTTTACCTAGGTGTAATTTTAATGGATGTTTTTGTTATTGCGACTGTATATTTTTATTTTATATCATAATAAAACATTATTTTGTGTATATAGTTATAAAAAAAACAAAATAAGTTGTACGAATGTAAAATTATTGTTGTTGTAATAAAATAGATGCTTATACAGTATTATATCGATAATTACCTTTTGAAAATCTTTTATTTCAAAATAAGAAGACCATTAAAAGTATGGAGTTTTGTTTTATTGTTCACTTAAAACATGAAATCTTTCTTACGATTGGAATTATCATAATTTAAGCGTATGATTTGCATACTGAATTTTTAACGTGAGGATGAATACTGCGAAAGTTTATGTTCATTCTTACTTTGAATATGAATGCATAAAGCCACTGAGTCATATATCTTAAATAGCCTTTTGGGCAGTAAAATTCATATATGAATATATTCTTGTTGAACTCATCAACAACCATTCTTTCCTTATACCTTGGGCTAATATCACCACCATCTTTTCTTAACAGAAAAATATTAACTTTTTCAATAGATTTTTTTCAAACTACTTTGTTTTACCGTCACACTTATTTTACATTTTCAATACGATTTTTTAATAGTTTAACATTTTTTAAAAGTGCGACTTTAAAAAGTTTCAGAGCTCAGTTATTATATTCTGTATTAATATACTTTAACTCATGATTAGCTGGACTCATTTTTAAACTTGAAAAATGCACGCTTTTTTTTTTTTTTTTGGGATAAAAATTACTTACCACCTCTATAAATACTGAACATTTGCAAAAAAAAAAAAAAAAAAAAAAAAAAAAAAAAAATCACATGAAGAAAGTACTATTGATCTAAATGCTCAATGTCTCTAAAAGCTTTTACATATCGCTGAAACATCTTAAATATATTCAAATTATAAATAAAAAATCAAGTACATATAAATAATTTGTATCAAGAGAAGTATCAAATAGACCAATATTTTGTAGATAATTATATTTATTCAAGTGATGAAATGTAAGTTAGGACTAAATAAGTCTGATAACTTGACTCTTTTTATCTAGAAAACCTTAAAATCATATTAATTTCGACTTTCGATATAATATCAAATGATTTACTCGATTTTAATTGATCTTAGTCAGATTTTTAAAATCGTGCTAATTTAAAAATAAATGCAAACAAAAGCTTTCCATTCACGATTCTTCAATTACTGAATTCCGTTTTAAATTAGTAAATAGTATACCAATTTGCATACATCATATTTTGCAAAAACGTAACAACATTGGCTCATGTAAGGGAATAAAATTTATTAATATATTAAAAATTAAGTTAAGTTGTTATGAATTTCTTTTGTTCGACGACTTCTCTGTCTGTGCTACTTCAATTTTCGTCCAAGATATTGGTCGAGATTTTACATATTTATTATTAGACAAAGATCTTTCATATGTCGATGTTTTTTCAGTGCTTCTAAGGTAAGGTTTTCGTTCTAGGGACAAATCAGTGGACTCGGAGTATGTGTCCTTATAAGGAGGATGTTCGAAGGAGTAGTGTTTATCAGGAAGCCGTATAATGTCGTCAGGATAATGAGGAGGAGAGTAAGATGTTTTAAATTGTTGAAGTGGCAATGGTTTTAATATTAGGGGAGCTATTGGTAGGATATGGATAGGGATCGGTACGGGTATAGGTACAGCAATAGTCCTTGTAATCTTGATAAATCTAGCTGGCAATTCATGAAGCGATCGAACGTCCAAGGGTAAAAAGTTAGGAGGTCCCTCAGGGGTTCTCTTTTGAAACTCTTCGACTGAAACATCCTTATCCTGCTGAAGAGGTTGATCATTATAATAGTTGTAATCGTTATAATCTTTCTTGTTATCATAATCCTGTTGGTCCTGAACTAGATTTCCCTGATCTAAGGAGGTCGAATAATCTTGTTCTGCGTAGCTGTGCTCGGTGTCCGAGCTAGATGGCTTGATAGAACTGTCCGCTGCTAGATTATTCACTTTCGTTTTCAATGATGTAGCATCTCTACCGTAGAATTTATGATAAACTATTCCTGATTCTACTCCAAGAGCCAAGTATGTCACAGCTAATACCTAAAAGCAATACAATCGTTAGTATATTCTGATTAAGCGTAATTTATTCCAGTTACAGCCATAGCATATGTAGATGTAGGGCCTTGCTATTCACTTAGATATACAGAGCGTTAATAATTTATAAATAATAAATAATAAAACCATAAAATCTGTTATTTATGATCAAACATTTCTTTATTAACCAAAAATGCGTTCATTTTAATCTACGTCTAGTATTATAATACTCGTATTTTAACATTTTGTTGGGGAACCTTAGGAGTTGTTCTGTCCATTGTACTGTCCACTGTATTGAATATATTTTTGCTTTCAAGCTCACAGAAAGTAACGGAAGCATTGTGATCGTTCCAAAGAAATACTTTTTTATGTTCCGATTTTAAACAATCCTGGATAGAAATCGGTTTTAGGCATCAGGAAATGGTCTCGTTTCTGTCCATCGGTCATCCAACTATTATTAACCAACAGATCTGTCATATAACCAATCTTCGGATTTTTATAAGATAAGTCCAAATACCACTGGCTTCCTGAAATGTTGTTGGTAGGTGCCTCCTAACCCGTAGGTGATCGCAAAGAAATATTGTTAAGCTATCTTGCCTAGATAGTGGTCTTTTATACATACATATTTGAAATCAAGACCTCCATAACTGACACCACTTCTTTAAATACTAAAATAAAATCATCGCATTTAGTATAATAATTTCAAATATAATATTGATGTTGGGATTTTCTGAAATTTGGTCCCCAAGAAATGGGATCAAAGAAACGAAAGAAAGGGAATTGAGCCTAATCAAGAATTGAGATTAATCTTCTTAAGTTAATACTAGGCTTCTCTTTAGTATATAAGCCTTTTAAAAAATTAAAAAATATTAATGAAGCCATAAAAATAAATCAGTTATAAAAAAAATCTTAATATAATGGGAAAGCTCTGAGATAAAACTGTCCATAGAAGATAAATATTTACTATGCTTCAAACAAAAATAAAAGAAAAAAGATATTATATTCTAAAAATTCCTAAGCCAGGAAGTTAGGATTTAACAGGATGTGGATTGGTTTTCACTTGTACTTATTAGAGTACTATATTTCGCGGAAAGAGTTTTAAGTTTTTAATAAAATGATATCAGAGCTCCTAGCAGACTAAATGGAAATTAAAATGGAATAATGTTTCATAATTTCACACCTTAAGATCCATCTACTATATCAATTAGACAAATTTATACTGAAGGAAAAAGATGGACTTCATGGAAAAAGATATGTGGATACAATGCCCAAAATATATCCATGATACAATATTTTCTTATGATACAAAGAAAACGAGTGTATTTTTTTCAGTTCCTTCAAGCTTTAAAGTTGACCCTTGACTATTTATTTCAGATAAATTTTTTGTGTGCTTTGAATGTGGTCTTTAGATCTTTTTTTCCTGGTAATGATGTATGAATTTTTAAATGAACTCTTAAGAAACTAATCTGTTGTAGAACTAAAGTGCGGTCTATATTATACCTTGCCTCTGTATAAAGGAGCAAGACCCTTCATGAATATTCCATGTGTGCTGTATAAGGAAAGTTTAAAGTGTACACTTTTTTTAATTTGCAAAAGAAAATTCCCTTCCCAAAGTACTAAGAATCAATTGATGCGCTGTACTTTTATCTCACAAAGAATTTTATGTAGTTTTTAATAAGTTGCTTTACACATCATGTGAACATGATTCAGAATTAAGTATTAACCTGATGACTGATAATATTTTAACAGAAAGGCCCTTACATTTTAGCAGATTCTATTCTTTTGGTATAACAAATATACCTTAATATTAAAACTTTTATTATAGTGAAAGAAAAAAGGTACGAGAAATAATATTTGGCTTTTTTCACGACCGCTGAATGCCTGAGTAAATCACTGATTTGTTTATTAATTGTGATTTCTTATTAGGATTAGTTAAATATTTTTACATGCTACAAAAATTGATAATTAAAACAATCCTTCCAACAAATTGGGTTTTGATGCAGCAAGGAATCGTTATTATATATTTTAATTGAGCTATGTACTCAGTCTAGATATACTCGATATATTCTTATTTTATATGAAAAGCTTGAATTGGAGCATACTTATACTTAATTAATAAGTAAGCAAGTGAGGAGTAAAAATAGGTTTAACCTAACCTTAAACCATTTTATTTTAATTAGCTTTAAGTGATATATTTAATAAAGATGTAGGTACTTACTAGAAGCATGATGTGTATTCCAAGGGAAATAACTAATGTATCTGGAAAGAATAAGATATCAAACTGGTATTATAAGAGAAAACCTTTCACTTTTCCGGCTAGTATGGGAGGGAAATTCTCTTTCACACACCCCCTCCTAGGATCAGGAAGGTGAGCACCAGATCCCTAGAATAGAATGGACCAAAAATAACTTTCTAACATCGCCATCGTAATCAATCTGTCACAAAAAAAGAGCGATATACTAGCAAAGGCGTCTGCTAGTTGACGCTATTGATATACCCCGGACTGCTATCAAGGATGTAATAGAGGAGGTTATTTTCATGTCAAACCAGGAAATAGGCAACCTTACTATGAGGAAGTGCCATCACTGTGTCAGCCAGGATTCCAAGTATCGCTATCCAAAACATCTCTTGCTTTATACCATTAAATGAAATTTCTTTCTTTACCGTAACTAAAAAAGATTGCTGGTAATTTGTGTTTAATAATAAACATTCCACCGATGTTTTTTTTTCAAAATAAATTGTTCTAACCGCTGTGACGATGTCTTTAACATATATTGAGACATTAAACAAATGGGAATAGTTTTAGAAGACTGTTAGTGTTAGAGGTAGTACATGAAGATAGAAAAAATATAATATCGTGTTATAAAAAATTGACTAGCCAGCACTAACAAGGCTTGACAACCAGCAATTTATACTGAGAAGTCTCAGTAATGTTCATGAGCTCCCTGGTTACATAATGTACAAAATTCTGTCAGGAATACTGAAAAATAAATATTATTTTAGTTTTTCTTCTATTTTCTCACGCCAAAAGGCAAACTATGATTAAATCTCTTCAATGCTGTAAAAATAGTCTGATAATTAGTGCGGCTCAGATCTTCCTAGCGTCCTATCACATACTACTTTAATGATGTATGCTTTTACAACCCATGATTGTCTAAGGCTAGGCGCCCACATGCGATTTCTTGTCGCTGCGAAAATCGCTGTCGCTATAGTGTGTGCTATTTCATGCCTGTCTATGAGTTTCCTCAAATATAGGTCTGGTTGCGTTTTTTTAATCACCGCGATTTTTTAGTCGCGTATGGGTGCATTCTAATTTAAAACCATGTTTTCTATTTACGCGACTAACAATCGCGTGATTATTAATCGCAAGTGGGCGCCTAGCCTAATTATTTGAATTTTGCCTCCGATCTTAGCTCGGAATGTCTAATTTATTAACAGCTTCCGGTAGCGGAAGCTATGTGATCATTCTAGAACGAACATTATTTTATGTCACCGATTTCAAACAATCTTGGACGGAAATTTGTTTTGGACATCAGGAAACATTTTTGTTAACCAACATATCTTAAAAATTACTCGATTTAAATTATATTTGGGTGATACTTCATAATTAGTCTATTGTTAGGTCTCTATAAGTTTCAATCTTTTACGCCTCTTGGTATTCTTGCAACACCCATACTTTAGAAAAACACCTATGATTTTTAAAAATTTGGATGGTTAGTCGAAAGAAGCTTGTCGTCTGCGTTCATTTTGCTAAATTGGGACTTTATTCACGTAAAAAATCGAAACAATTTTGACAGATTTAAAAAAAGGGGAAAAATAAATTAAATTAGAAAATACTGGATGATAAAAGCACATTATCATTAAAGTATATGCGATAGAACGCGAGGAAGCTATGTACCCCTCTAATTGGCTATCACTCCACTGCCTTCTCAACTGTAAGGATATTCTGTAAAATGTGTATTAAACTAAGACCAGACAAAATAAGGTTGAAATGTCAAACAGGAAGAGATACTGTATGATAGGAAGGTTTAGTCTTAGACCATACCGTTAGCACATCCTGCAGGGAGGTCCTTCTCCTTCTGGTGACTTTTTACTAAAAAAAAAAAGTGTGAGTGTCTCGGTGTTCCCACCGGTTAGTTCCAGCATGCTGTTCTTACACTATCCTTCTGCCTCTTCTTCACACCACACACGATGAACGCATTTCTCTAGAAAAATAAAACGGATTTTACGCATCATTCCATTAAGTGTAGATAATCGCGTATTGGGTTTCGAATTCCGTGATAGAAAGATAGTTTAGTACTGTTTTATTTTATATAGAAACAAACAGTACTTCCAAATGTAGGGCAATGATCTTTATAAAACCTATAAAAATTTATTAAAATGTAGACTTTTTAATTATATAAATTCAAGATTTCGTTATCAAAAAACGTATAGGTAAATATGTATATACATATTATATTTAGAAGAAGGAGATGTAGAATGCGTTCTCATAAAATGTAAAAATTTAATAAAATAAACAATTTATTTTCAATCATAAGGGCATATTTTCAATGGTTTAAGGGCTGTATAATTTGTCTGCTTTTCCATTTATTATTTCAAATATAAATATAATATGTAGTAAATTAATTGATTTTGGAAAAATTATGAACTAAAATAAACGCCCTTAATAGTTACGCTCGTCTAATTTTAATTTTATTAAAATGTAATATATTAATTATTTCCATCAATTAGTTTCCACCTAAAATTGCTTCTAATTCACAGAATGAGTATTTCTGTAATAGAAGTCTCGTAAAATATCCATTGATCCTTGATTATTATATTAATAAATCTATTACATTTAACATACATATATGATTTCTTCCATCGCATAAAGACTACCTTTGATTAAAAATTGATATCTATAAAATAGTTCAATTGCCACAAAGGTATTCTATTAAGGCATTATTGCATCATTAAATAGTAATAAAAGATTAAAGAGAAAATAAAGTAATAGATACCCCTTAATTTATTTATTTAAATAATCTTTTATGTCTATAGGTAATATAATACGTATCATAAGACCTTTTTCTCTATTCGATAATTACGTTCATAAAACTTTAAAAAATTCTTTTGATAAATATTATCACATGCGTATACTAAAATAGGAAAGGAAAGTTTAGTTTACTCTAATAGCATATCTATACTAACCGGGATTCTGATCTTATAATTATAGTTGTTCTTGTCAATTGAAAAAATTTTATATTTTAACAATTATGTTAATATTTTGTTTATTTATCATTGGTTTCACTAAGGTTGTTTGTTCATTTGAAACGTTACCTTACGACATTGTGTCTAAGTATTTCGTTTATAAGAAGAACCTGGATTGGATAGACTATTTCTACTGTCAAAATGAAAATATATCCAATAGCTCTTTGATTGGTAAATATCGGTTTTAAATACATTCTGATTATTATTTTCCACGTACTCGTTGGATAATTAAATAAGTAAAATGCTCTCGGGTTTGCAAACAATATGCGCTCTTAATACAATAACAATAAACTACATGCAAAAGTTTTTTATTTTTTATGGTATCTAACAATCTATTTTTTTTATGTACGATTTCAGATAACATATTCAAATCTTATAAAAATGAGAATAATCGGACTCCGATGAAAGCATATATTGGATATGATGAATATCTTTTACTAGATACATTTGTAAATGTACGTGGAGGAATTTTCCTTGACCTGTCTTGTCCAAAAGCAAATTTAATTCTCAAACAAGTAAGATAGCCTTTTTATAAATTGTCAATTTAATATTTATTTGAGCAAAAATATTTTTAACGATAAAAGTTGGAAATAAACTAACTTTAATTTTACTTCTTAGTCGTAAATATGAAACATAAAAGTTAGAAGGAAATGCAAGTTTTATTTTCCTGTAAGCAATTGATAATTATTACTTTAAATTTAAATAATTATTTGGGAAGCTGTAAGATTATCTACTTTTATATCCTAATGAACGAACTACAACACTACAATTTTAAATTTTTGATAATTAGTGGCATAATAATTAGTGAGATGCGCAAAGGAAATAAGTTACAGAAGGCGTTATCAGTGGTTTTTATACACCTTAAGCAATTAGTATTAATGTGTATAACATATACATAGAATATGATACGTTTTTTTTAATACTTTGATATAAAAATATGTTGATCTATAACAAAAGGTAAAAACAAAATGTAATTAAAAGATGGTTAACATAAAAGTTTACAAAACATCGTAGAAAAGGCGCAGTAAATCTGGAAACTACTATAAACCTTTTCTTAAATTGTAAATTCAAAAGTTTATTGTGGGTCGTTGAAGGGTTCAAAATAACTTTTTCTTCACACTTTTTCTTTTAACATTTGGCTATATTTCGCCCCTCTCCGAGGCATAGACGTGCCAGGTTTTGGACGAAGTTTTACATTTTTTTATATAGATAAAAAGTTGGTCAAAAACTCTAACGTAGTTAGATTTGTCATTTTATGACTACTGTCACTCTGTCTTCCATACTGCTTAACATTTATATATTTAAAAACTAACAAAAATTAACAATAAATAACATATCACAGAATTAAAAACTCGTAACTATAAAAAAACTAAATACAAACAGACCAAATTAAATTGTAAAGTTTACTTCATTTCATTCAAGTCACATATTAAAGTTCAGTGTCAAACTTTAGGTATGAGAACTACGTGCAGCCTTGTTTTTTATGATATACCTGGCATATTACTCTTTCCCTGCTCGGCGGATTAAATCTGATGAGTAAAATAATGTAATATAATACACCTATTAAAATGTAAAAATCAGTTCCAGTGGTCTAAAACGCCACAGGATGAGGTACTCCATCAACCTCCAAAACTAGGGCTCTTCCACCTCCACCCCAAGAAACCAGCAAAGTTACGCAAGTAGACGCTTCGAAATTAAATTGTTTAGAATATAACTATTTATATTACTTCTAAAAGACACTCAAAGCTGGAAAATGGTCCAATGTGGATCTAGATTTCTTTCGGAAACAGAAACAAGGTACGTCATGGTAGAAGTGGAGCTTCTAGGAGTCGTATGGGTGGAAATAAAATGTAGGGCATACTTACTGCAACATTATTCATATTATTTAGGTTATTAACGATAGTAACTGACCACAAACCTCTTAATACCCACATTGAATGACAAAACCTTGGATGTTATATGTTATCGAAAATACTTGATTACATAGGTTAAAAACCAAGCTAGCAGGATATCAATTTACGCCAGAATGGAAAAGGGGAAAAGATAACATAATCTCGGACGCCCTCTCAAGGTCACCAATGGAGATTCCTACTTGCTAAGGACTTAATTGTGGAAGAGGCGACAGCTCAAATGAGTTCGCTAATTTCTCAGCCACTGGAAGAAATCGGAGAGGTGAATAAAAATACAGAAAACCACCTAAAATACCCCCTTCCTGAGTCATTTACAAGAGTCAGCAAAACAGAAAGAGCAGAACTAACTACGAATACAGACAATTAAAAAGGTTTTCTCAAGAACCGCGGTACTATAGCTCCTAAGCTGCTGGTTTTTTGGTGATTTAGAGACACGCTAAGCTACGATGACGGCCTAGTAGTCAAAGGTGGTTAGCTTGTGGTACCTAAATGCGCTCGCAAAGCGGTGTTAGATCGTCTACATAATCCTCACCAAGCAATTGTAAGAATAAAACGTCGTGCATGGTAAACAGTTTATTATATAGCCTGGTATAAATCGTGACATTACTAATATGGTGGAAGGTTGCGATGCATATCAACGATCTAGAGCATTGGTTCCCAAAGTGGGGGCCGCGCCCCCCAAGGGAGGCGTGAAGACAAGTCAAGAGGGCTAGGGGGCCTCATCCAAGAATAGCGAATATTGTAAAAAAAAAAATGAAAACTCAACCATCTCACTGATTTATTTTGTCTCTTAATTGTTCAGTTTAAATTGCAACTTGTAATGTTATAAAAAATAGTAATAAAATAAGAATAAATGTATGGTTATTCAACGTAATCTTGTTTATTATTTTTTTTTCATGGCCTCATAAAATTGTGTAAGGGGGGGGGGCGTGGGAAGTTTTATTACTGACAGTGGGGGCTTGGTAAAAAAAACTTTGGGAACGCCTGATCTAGAGCGTCGTCAAGAAGAAAACAGTTACTATGCGAGCGTACACCAAGCAGACCGTTTAAAGATGTTTCGGCAGACTTGTTTACAGCTGGAGGCAACAAAAACATGGTATTTGTCGACCGGTTGTCAGGATGGCCAATAGTATGTCAACAGGGGAATCCAACAAACAAGACCCAACTGCTGAGAAAATCATCACATGCTTAAGGAAAGTATTTGTAGACACCAGAGTGCCAGTAAGAATTAGAACCGACAATGGACCACAACAGAGAGCGTCAGAATTCTAACGATTCCTTAAAACCTGGAATGTCTCACATTCACCGTCAATTTCAAATTACCCTCAAATCAAGTAGCGATGAAAGCCATGAAATACTTAATTTTAAAAAACATAAAAGATGGGACGTTAAATGAAGCCCATTACAGTTCAGGTCTATTCAAGTTGAGAAATACTCTTTAAGTCGATGGTCTGTCAACGGCTCTGATGCTCTTTGCTCCTCCCTCGGGGAGGGGGAGGAGCAACTTAGTATCAGTACTCCCATAAGAGCGCTAACACCAAATTCATCAATTAATTGTTCATACCAAGATTGCGTAGTCTGCGCTCAAACTAAATAAAACTTGTAGAGTTTTTTTTTTTTTTTTTAGTTCATCTTAAGAACCTCAACAGCACATTTAGTACAGAATATTTTTGAATCCTTATCAGCATTTAAAAGTTTTACTCTTTGGAGTTATTCATTTTTAAATGATTTGGACTAAACCAATTAATTTCATAATATCTTTTACACCAATAACTTGATTTTTATTATTGTACAGTAAGAACAGGTCAAAAAAGAAAATCTATTTTCCCCATTTTTGAAAGTCTATTTGTTTTCTCTATGGTGAATACTTTATCCTACCAAATTCAGCTTGATGGTCTTAAAGCTATAATAAATTAGGCCACGTTAATATTAAGAGCACAGTAATAATAATCACGAATAACACAGTAATCAATAATCATGAAATAAAGTTTTAAGAATAAAATTTCCGTTGCTTATTTCCGAGAAGTCGAGAAATTAAGCCTTATTTCAGTCCCATAGTCCCATTTGATACTAGTATTAGACTATAGATGATAATAATAATAATAATAATATGATACATACGAACAATAATTATGTTATTCTTATTTCACAGAGCTCGTTATACCGTCTATTCTCTATAAACTATGACTGGTTAATCGTCACAGATTCAATAAGAAACATTTATAATCTTTCGGATCTAACACTGTCAATGAATTCACAAGTTACTTTGATGATATTAGTTGAAATGCCTTTGAGTAGAAACATATCTATTTTTAACACGTATAAGTTTTATGATGTTTACAAATACCACTATTCTAAATCTCTAATATTAAACCAAGAGGACCTTTTTAACAGTAAAGAAGAAATTGCATTAAAAAATAATATGGCAATACGAAAGAACTTCGGAGGTATCGAGCTTAATGTTAGCTTTGCAGTAAGTGACATAACTATTTTATCCATACTATTAAACGTAAAAATATAAATAAAACTTCTAAATTAAAACGTAATGATAATTTAATATGCATTTTTAGTTCATAGGTGTTAAGCAAGATGAGTCAAATGACCTTGAAATTTGGGCTAATCAATTTTACAGACCAAATACTCCACCCCATACAAGATCTTTAATTACGCTGTTTCAACATTTCAGAGATTTTTATAACGTCACGTAAGTTGTCACTAATTTTTCGAAATTTTAATTAATTAGAATATTTTATGCTACTATATAAACTATATTATACTATACCTACTACATAAACTATATTACAAAGATATCGTTTACAACATGATAGTTCGCCAGTGGCGTACACAAGGGGGTGACGTGCCCCTGCCCCCCTTCCTCCCCGGAACGATTTCATAACTTGGACTCGCCATGCATTTAAAACCAAAATAAATAAATAACCACAGTAATGATAATGACAGATGCATTTGAATTTTCAGTAAATATTTGCCAATAAAAGGATTTAATTATTATAGTAATAGTAGGGTTTTTATACTTGTCACCCCAAATGCCGGCTAGACCCGGATTTTTCCCAATGGAATTAAATTAGGAAAACATAAACTAAGTTGGCCCAATTGCCGGCTTGGCCTGGATGTTTGCCAATGAAACTAACAACATTAAAAACATTGTACCTACTTGATTGTTGGCTTGCCCATATGGAAGATGGAATTAGATTCATTGAATTAAATTAGGATGCATAAACTAAATCGGCCCAATTAACTAGTAGGCCCGGATTTTTGCCAATGGAATTAAAAAATAATCACTAGACTGGCCTAATTGTCGGCTGGGCCCATATATATACTAATGGAATTAAATTAGCATGCATTAACTAAATCGGCCCAATTGCCGGCTCAGAAGTATTCAAAGTTAAAAATCATGGGCGCCCATATGAATTTTTGTAGGGGGGGGCCACCATCACCAGAAAGGGGGAGGGGGCACCTCCGGTAAAGGGGGGGGGACAAGTGGAGGGGAAACT
>KZ651120.1:816872-844260 GCA_001010745.2 Gerris buenoi
CAAAACAAACATTTATTTTTATTGGAATAAATGTGGTTGCCTTAGCGTAGCAATAGTTTTTTCAATTTAATTTCCCAAAACCATTTCTCAATCCTGAAATAATAAATTCGTCAAAAAATGAAAGAGAGCAATGCATTCTAGAACTTAAGTTTCACTTCTAGTGCTTGAGAGCCTCACAAATTTTTTTTAACGAAATAATCTATTATCGGCGTCTGTATTAAAAACCGGGACATTTTTGGCATCCCGAAAAGTTTTTTCGGGAGACAAGTTCATGATTTAAAGTCAGAAACCGGGACAATCCCGGAACACCGGGGCGCCTGGCAACCCTACATTGGCGTCGTCAGAGTAAAGTATTGTGGGGGGAGGGGGGGATATATTGCGGATGCCGGGGAAAATTTTACTTATTTTTGCCCTCCCCCGGAAAATTTTGAAAATATTACCTCTCAAAACAGCGATTTTATGCATTCCTGCTATGAAATTTGGTGGTGTGTTGGCAAAAAAGTATAATCAAGGGGGCGGGGGTCGTATTTTCCATTTTTTTCCTCTTTTCGTGAGAGCCAGGGGGGGGCCACGGCCCCCCCTGCCCATAGGTATGGTCGCCCATGTTAAAAATAGTCAGCCAATGACTGCGTGGCGCATAGCTACCTATTCCATCACATTACTTTTACAACCCATACTTTTTACAACCCATACTTTCAGACGAAAATTGAGACGCAGGCAACGCAGGGCAGCACAGTTTTTTTTTCAACCTTTCAAAAATAAGAGACCTCGTGAATTGAGAGGGCAGATCCCCTAGTAATTTCTCCCTATGTAAACAAATATTGGTTATATCCCCACCCCCTTTTCGCTTTATTTTTAATTTATATTTATATATGTGTGTGTATGTGCGTTTTTGGGCCCTACTTTGTCACGTTGTGGGGGGGGGGGTCTTATTTTTCCGCTGCGCCTTGTCAGATTATTTGAATAAATGCCACTATTATATCATGAATAAGTTTATTTGTTTTAATAACTGGTTTTCCTTCTTCCTTCTACATATTACTTAAATATTTGACAAAATACAATTATTAAGAAGTAAATGTTTTGTCTTGAATTTTCATTTTACTTCTGTGATTATTTAATAGATTCCATTATAAACCAACTGATAGCTACGGCATAGAGACAGAGATGGAAAGCGGAAATTGGACAGGAATGATCGGACAATTGTCTAGACATGAAACAGAATTCTGCATACAAGAATCCAGAATGAGATATGACAGAATGTTAGTTGCTGATGTTATTATAACTACAAGGGTTTACAGGTAAGAAACAGTTGATTATCCCACAAGCATCATCTATGAGACTATGAGACATACTAATACAATGTCCTATACCTGCTAAAAATGGTTCTTTGTTTTTTTTTAAAAAAAAATAGGATCTTCTTCAGTTTCCTGCAACCTCAATCCTTTGGATCATACAAGGCTCTTATAGAGCCTTTAGCTTGGCAATTGTGGTTAGGACTATTTGCCGTGTCAGTACTTTTGACTATCAAATTTAAGGTGATATCACTCTTTGATTCATCGTCTGATATAAATGAGTGGTCAGCAGCTGCACTTCACACAATTGGTTCTATCACACAACAAGGTAATATGTGGTCAATAAAAGAATAACGCAATAAGTATTTTTAATAAACAGACCTTTAAAAAGGTAAAATTAACGAGGATATTAATGTTACAAAATATAATATCCATAAATGTTATTTAATTTTCTTGATAAGCTTTTTTTCTTGTTTTCTACTTATTATCATTATTCAAAAAAAGTGCTAAAAGTGCCGACTTATAATTTTGTAGGTACATTGTTCGAGAAAGTATATAGGTACTTAATAATATGATATTATCTTGTAATTATTCCTAGACTGTTTGAAAACTGCAAATAATCATTTTCTAGCAGTTGTTGCTTAAGCAAACATTTCCCAATACTAACTCTTGACTTCTAACACTTTAATTAAGTAATATGTATATATGTTAATTGAATAGTAGAGAAACTATGTACTAGCTAATTAAAACTTGTGGACAAATCTTTTACTATAATGGCTAAGAAGAAAAGCCATTTTAGCCAAAAGAAAAAAAAAAGAAAAACACACTGCCAATTAGTGTGGCACATAGCTTCCTCGCATGCTATCTTGTAGTTTATTGTTATATTAACATTAACGTTATATTACTTTATTGTTTATTGTGTAAGTAAGAATAATTAACAGTTTTTTAACGATCTTTAACACTTTATAGGTCTGGTACTTGACTTAACTTATATAATTCTCATTGATTAGGGGGAGGGTCAGGAAACCTAGGGATGGGTTGCCAAAATATTAGTAGGCTTAAGCTATTATGTTTTTTAATTATCAAGTATTATAAACCATCAAGCCCCTATGAATTATTTGGGTGAAAAAGTTAAATAAAGCTTAAATATAACATAATGTATCAATGTGTAATGGTCTAGACAAGAAGAGCTAAAATGTATTATGTATTAAGTTATCCATTTAAACAATAACCTACTCAACCAAATCCGAAAAACTAAAGAAAACAGTTATTTTCAATTTATCCTAAGAAAAAATAAACATAACAATATACACTCCATAACAATTATTAATCTACTATTAAAGAGCTTTTCAACGATGTACATCATTATTTAAAATATTAATTTTGACAATTGTACCCCTGTACCCTTGGGTTCAATAATTATATTGAAATAAACAAACAATCCAATAAGGCATAAAATAACCTAATAAAGAAAAATAAACCACTTACAAAATTATGAAAAATTTATTTAACCTCTTTTACCTGCAAAAAACCAACAAATCGGTACGAAAGTACGGGTACAAATTTTTATAAAAATAAACAAATAAAACCGCTTTAATGTACAAATCAAGGCCTTTCAAATGATATACGACACAATACTGAAATCGAAAAAAAGTGGTCACGTGACCACGGCACTCAGGAAAAAGTTTACTCTCAATTTCTCAGGTAATATGACGAATTAAAAACATATCAAACACTTAATTTAAAGGGCATTAGTGACAGATTAAAGCCCAAAAATCAGAATTAAAATCGGTCAACAATTGCCAAAGATATGAGAGCTTAAAGGCAAAAATTGAAAAAATTAAAACCAAAATTGCCCCATTTAGGGTACAACCGATAGAGATACGACAAAATGTCCTATTACCAAAATTGTAGATCATTAAAAATCAGACCCGGTTTGTGCAACCAGTTTTTCAATTAGACAAAGCGTTAATTTTTAAAAAATGTCAACACAGCTACGACCGTTTTTCTTATTTTAAGGGGTGTCGCTGTAGGTTTTACTAAAAAATTGTATTCGAAAAAAATGTTCGTCTTATTGAATAGATATGGTTTGATTTTTTTCCCGACCGAAAATTCCAATTTTAAATTTGAAGTTCACGTTTACGTGAGCGTTACGCGTGAACGCTTGGACGGATAACGTTGTCCAACGAACTCGTCCTAAGCATTGGTAAAATGAACATGTATACCAAATTTCATGAAAATCGGTCAAGAATTACTCAAGTTATCGTCGGACGTTTCATAATTCGCGGACACACAGACCGACAGACAGACAGACAGACACGGAACCAAAAATTATATGTCTGAAACGGATTTCTGTCTTGGAATTTTTAAAATCGGAGGCATAAAACTTTTTTGTTCTCAAAAGTGAACACAATGCTTCCGTTACCTTCGGTAAGCTCGGAAGCAAAATAGAGTGACAAAATATTTTGCAAAATAATATTGTTCTGCGCCTGATTATCTTCAAGGCACTAACTAGTAACGTAAAATTTAACCTGTTTGATTCCAGTAACTTCTATACTTAGTGTCACCAATTATGTGGCAGGATTTCTATTTTTTAATCTGAAAATTTCGGACCAAAAGATTTGAATATTTAAATATTAAGAAAATATTGAAGATTTAAATATTTTTTTTTAGGAGCTGAACAACGGGGCGAATTGGTTTCCTACCATTTAGCGACTCTAGTTCTACTGATATTTTCCTTTTTGGCGACAGTTTATTACAGCGGTGCTGTTCTCAACGGTCTCTTGTCACCCTCAAAAAGCTCAATCAATACTCTGCAGGATCTTCTAGATAGCAACTACCGTTTAGGTTTATGGGACATCGTTTTCGTTAAAGATTTTGAAGTAGGTATCACTTAAATATTTTAAATGCGATGTCTAGAAGTAGAAATAGTGACTAGGTATAGTAGCAAAGTAACTATTAAAACTCAACAATTAAACTGTTGTTTGTTATTTATCTAGGATGATAAATAGTATTTATCTAGGATGATAAATAGTATTTATCTAGATAATAAGTAATAGTGACCACTAACAAAAGTTGTTTCTTTTTTGGGCTGATTTTAAGGATGAATATCATAGAATAAAATGGTAACAGTGGATAGATCTGAATTTGGTCAAATAAACCAACAGTTTATTTGTGCACCTGCAACACAGCATTGTGGGCCTGGTTTAGGATTTTGATTTTTAACATAACTTTTTTTTTTTTTTTTCCGGGGGGCTTTTACACCCGAAGACTCAGGCCACTTAGGTGGGCCCATAGAACAAACCCGGGTTAGGGACCGAAATCTTCACACTTGTGTGAAGATGAGATTGGTAACCATGACTCCCCTCCTGGTTGTAATACAACCAGGAGTGTCATCATCATGGTTTCCAGGACGAAACCTGGTGGCGCCACTCTTTTGAGGAGCTTCCCATTTATTTGAACAATGCTGGGTTGACATTGAGCGGGGGGCCCGGTCCGGAAATTGAACCCAGAGCTGTGGTTAGAAGCGTTTCCCCATCCATCTACTAACCCTGCTCGAGGCTGCTTAACTTGCGTTATCACACGGCAAGCGCACTAGCTTCTGAGCCACCCAGGCCCCTTTTAACTTAACTTAATAGTGTTCTAGACTTTTTTTAAATCGCAAGATAATTTCCACTTAGAAGTCTCCTCAACCTGTCCATTATACCTTGTGTAAACTTATTTTTGTTCCAATTAGCTCTACTGCATGTAAACACAAATAAATATTGCCCAGTCACAGATAAGGCATAATATGCAATGGTGTAGGAGAAGAGCCTGCCAGGTCCACAGTGCAGGAAGGCAACCAGCAACTCCATTGGGCAAATAATTCTTGAATCCCAGTTAGCCTGAACTCAAAAAGTGAAAATAAATTATTATTTACTGTGCTGAAGTAGCATTATGAACTGGTTACACTGAATTGTAAATTGAAATTAGGAAAATTAAATTTAACACATCAATGATTCAAAAAGAGGCATTTAATATTGAAGCTCAATGTAGACGTTAGTTTTTTTTATTGACCATAATAATATTTTCTCATTTAAGCAGCAAAAATTGTTGCAGGGACCCTATAACCCTTATGGACCTCATACATCCGTCACTCAGCGACTCTTTGATAAGCTTAAGATTGCAGACACTTTGAAGCAGTACTACAGTATAGAGGATGGAGTGGAACGCCTGAGCCAAGGCAGATTTGCCTTCTTTTCTGATGATGCTAATCTCTACACAATAATTAATTCTAAACTCACTCCAACTCAAATTTGCTCTCTAACTCATATTAAGACAATAAGTCCATTTCATCTTGGCATTTACACTGTTAAGAAATCGCCATACAAGGAGCACCTACTTATTCTGTAAGTGTAATTTAGTTTAATATTAAAGGGGAATAGAGTAAAAAAAAATAAACATTGTAGCTAAACAAATTTAGTTACAGAGTTTTGTTGGCAAAATAAATTTTTCTACATATGATATCAACTACTTAAAACTATGTTTAATAAAAACTAGAACTCAATTCCAAATTAATAATGTAACTTGGATGTAACATTTGAAATGTTAATGATGAATAGCTAAGGTCATAATGAGCCCCAGCAGCGGCAGTATGACGCTACATCGCCATAGACAAGATGGTTTTTGGTTGATATTTATGAATTTATTTAGGAATATATTTATGACTGGAGAGGGGGGGGGGGGGGGGGTAGGTACCCATTATTTCAGATAACTATTTTTTTTCTTTATTATAGCTTATGTCAAAGCATAAAAAATTCAACCCCTTTTGGAGTTTCATAAGATTTTTAGACAATTTTTTTAGGGGGGAAAAACAGCAGGCACTTTGCATCTAAGACCCAACCCAACCCAGAATGCGATGAGCTTACCTACTAAACTAAAACGTAACAGTGATGTCTGTGTGCAATAACTAGGGTTACATTTTAAACATGGCCCTTTGTTTGATGATGAGGTGCCAACTGCCACCATAAAGGGTGACTCACTTTCCACGACAAGGATAAGGCGTTTTTAATTTTTCCTCGGGGCAGCAAATTAAATACACATCCTACGAGATTGACTATAATATACCTGTATGTATTAGAATAGTGTTATTTATATATTTATAGTGTTATTTATCGTTTTCAACTAAGGACTTTATATTTAAATTTTTTACAAAATATTCTGAGAGTAGCATCGGCCGCCGCCTCAGTTTGACCACCAAGCAACTGTGCAGAGAGAACTTTGAACTAGGTTACCTTCTTCTATTTGTTGAATTTTTGCTTTCAGTTTTCAGTGGTTGAGAGAAGTGGGCTTAACATCAAGAGCTCAAAATATATGGTATGAGAAAGCCACACCCTGTCTTGGAACTTTTGAAGCTGTTGCTATTGGCATTAAAGCAATTTCTTTAGGTTTTTTTATTTTAGTTGCTGGTTTTTTATTATCTGTTCTTATTTTTATGCTTGAAATAAATGTATCTAGAAGAAGCAAGACTTTAAAATAACTTTTAGACAACTGCTACAAAAAAAGTAATAATAATAAAAAAATAATAAAATAGAAATGACTTCACTCTAACAGTAATAATCCCTTAATATAAATTACTCATATAATTCTGCTAAAGCAGCTCTTCATTAGGTCTATACCAGGGGTTCTAACTAGGATTTTACAAAGAGCCGTATTTCAGAATCAGAAAATTTTCATGGGCTGCCAAATCACCCCATTAAAGATCTAAAATGGAAATGAATGTCAATTACTTATTCATGCCCAAATCACTACTACTATCAATTACTTATTTACATATTATGTTATTACTGACCTCATAATACAATTTATGAGTAACAAAAACAAAACTAAAGCATTATGAAATAGTATTACAATTATAGAATAAGACATTTTAAAATTAGGAAAGAGTAAAGCAATTTTATTTTACACATTTTGGAATACATCTTTCAGACACATCCCAGGTCTTGTGCTTTGTCTGACTTTTACGTAGGGAAGTCCATTTTTCTCAGATTTTTTTGACAAGAGATAAACTATTGATATCATTTGGGTGACTAAATTTGTTACACTGTAGGCGTCAGTTAGAACGTGGCCACACATTATGTACAACACTTAAAATCATACGTTTCTGAGAGACTTTTTCCTCTCGCTTAAGAAGAAAGTTTTTTTCATGTCTATGGATAAGAAAAAACTACCTACACCAGTATGGTACAAAACATAACCATAATGAGACATGAGCTCTTTCAAGAATTCTTGAAACATTCCCTGATTTTATTCGTTATATTATTAATTTAATATTTTATCTACATTATTCATTTCATAATTTAGTTCCAAAGTAGTGTGTGTAGCAGTCACCGAGCAAATATTGAAGGTGTTCAACCACCTGTCTTATGTTTTTCATTTTGAATTATTGTGAGTCTTAATTCCAGTCAAGACCAAAATGTATTCTAGGCTGCATAGTGAGGATCCCTGGTCTAGACCTTTCAAAGGAGACCACGATGATGATTGTGTAAATCCTGATGTTCGAATCAAACTGTAGGGACCATTCTGAATGGAGTTTACCATGATATTAGACATTTAGCAAAATTTAAGATGCAGTCACCCTTCAGATGATCTAGATTTATAATGCATCTACATGTCTATGTAGCTAATATAACTATTTATATATCGATGCAGTAATTGTAAAACACAATATAATACTATATATTTATGTATATGAAATAAAAATGTAATTTTTAAACTAGCATTGCATCGCTTAATTTTTCAAAGCTTACCAAATAGGTATGCTCCTTACCTTTTTTCATAACCACGTCAAACAAATGGAACATTGAGTTAGACTGGAAAAATTAGGAGTTAGATAAGAAATAAATAAAATAAAAATCAATCTACAAAATGTGAATATCAAATTATCAAGCATAAATAAACAACCAGTTCTAATGAAAGAAACCTTCCTAAAGAAATTAAAACTAATCACAAAGAAATATATTATGAAAAACTTGGTCCAGTTATTTACAATGGATAACCAATGGATAAGATTAATTTTATTATTTCTTTAAAAAAAAATTATTTATTTTTTTAATTGAAATAGTACAATTTAACATATAATCCCCCAATTTTAATCAAAACATTGCTACCTTTATATTAAACAAATGTTTAAAAAAAAATCACATAAAGCATATCATAAAAAATATTAAAAGTTTTGTATAGTTTATTTTATAATGCAAGTGCGGCAGGATGAATTGCTGATTTCAAAATGCAATGAAGCAAAAGAATTTGAAGTTATTATTTTTTTATTCTTTAGCAGAACATTTATAGTTTATGAGCACACTATTTTAAAAATGATATCGGGAAAGTGTCGCCCTACACTGTTAATACAATGAGACAAATTCTACAGTTTCACTCTATCCAGCAGAGTGATGGATATATTGGCAATTGATTCGCGAATGTTGGTCTTCTGGTCACCCAGGATCAGAGGGCGATTGGTGTAGGTAACAGATTTTAAATAACCCCACAAAAGGAAGACACAGAGAGTTTAAATGTGAGTATGCGCCGACTACTGGAAATGGTCCCTCAGGGAGATGAGGCGGCCGCTGAAGTGTACCTGCAACTGATCCATCCTTTTTCCAAAGGGTGACGACTGAACCGGTAGGTAAAAAAACTTTTCAAAAACTTCAAATGAGAACATCTCCACCCTCGTCAGACTATCCCACACTTCAAGGAGCTTATTTCAAAGAAGCAAGTTACCTTGCCGAGTATATACTTACTATAAAATATAAATATACATGGTATGAAAATCAACATGTTAAATAATTGTTTGATACAGCATATAATATGATTTTCTGAATGAGTTCGAAAATGAGGCCAAATAGCCACACCAAAAACCAGAACTTCTGGGGAATAGGCTGTGAACACACAAGCCATAAAAAGCTATATTAACAAAGCTAACACATATTTTTGGCAAACTACTTCCCATTCCCCCATGATTTATGGCCTTTAAGGGACTTAAAATTTAAATTGATTAAATTCAAATCAGACAAATGCATTCCTCTAACCAAATGAATATTTTTTCAACAGTTAAATATGATAAATTTTAATTTATATTCTTCAGACTAAGATTCAAATTATCTACTTACAATCGACTAAAGATTAAATTATATCCAATCACATCATTTGCAGCTTTTTCTAATAACTAAATCTTATGCAAACAAAAAAATTAAACAAAAGCAATTAAACTATCTTAATTGAATTCAACAGAATATAAGTGGAAGAATAATCAATACCATTTAGATAAAAGGAATAAACGTAATGGTCTAGAGATAAAAAGGCTATTTAACTTATATTTATAAATTTTTTGATCAGTAAAGAAGAAAGTGAAAATTAATTATAGTGCTGTTATCAAAAATTTTAATTAAATTAAACAATGAATTTTTTAAGTATGCCTATGAAACATTTTAGTTACATGGTCACATTAAAATTTATTTGAAATAAAATTAACCCCTATTAAGGTTAACAATAGTTAAATTTCTCTCAATTGATACTCGATGGCTTGGAAATATTAGAAGAAATAAATAAGGAACTATTGATAATTATAACTCCCTTTCATTTACTAAACTAAACAATGTAACATGATTATCTGTAATTAATTATAAAATTTTCTCACGCGGGCTTTAGAACATCTCTAAATCAAAGGCCTAAAGCAACGTTGCAAACATGAATGATTTATTTAGAAGTGTGGATTTTTTAAAAATCAATTAAAATTTTAAATCTGAGGGGGAAAAACTTTAAGACGTAAGTTCTACACCCTAGAATCAGTTATAATATACTGCACAGCGATTTTATTTAAAAATTATAATGCGAATATGATTTATGAATCTTTAGGTGTAAATTAAAACATTAATCCATATCGATTAAGAGACGTTTCGACCCATAATAAGGTCATCGTCAGTCTTGATTCTGCTTGAGAAACAAATACATGTATTAGCATGGGGCTATAACACTCTAAAAAAAACACCCGGGTCGGCTTGGCATTTTATGTGAATAGCCCCATGCTAATAATTTTTAATTTTCACCCCAAAACATCCATCAACCATATTAACATTTCAATTACGAACGTGCTGACTTCAACATAAAATTCTTTTAAATTATAAAAAGATAAATGAAAATTCTATACCATAAAAGCACCAACTGGTAAAAGTGTGACCAATTTTTTGTTTTTAAATAAACCATATACATTGATTTTAATGGCTTAAAGAAAAGAGCATCACAAATTTCAAGAAAAAACAAAAGTTAAATTTATTTTAAATTAAATAATTTAATAATAAAAAATGTAGCTTTAAACGGGGATGGAGAGAGGCCAGGTTAGATTCCCAGTGAGAAGTTATTTTTAAGATAAATTTTGATGAAAAGTTCAATAATAATTAAATGTGCCCACAAAAACACTAGGCTAAGTAATTATGAACTCGTATATGAAAAAGTTTGTCTGAGTTGTCTTACGACTGATTTTTTTTTTTTTTTAAATTTAAAAAATAAAATAAAAAATCCATATACATAGATTTATAACTTAACTCCATGCAAAATTTGAAGGAAATCGAACAACTTGTTTGGTCATAACTGCGTAACAACCATACCCAGAGAAAATGCCATACTAATCTGGAGAAGAAAAGAAGTTGAAACATAGACCTGCTACGCTTGGTCAATAAAAATACCTATTAAATAAAACTTTATTTCACACCTTGAATAAGAGCAGGGGCTTCAAAGGCTAAAATCACTTAATTGTAATAGAGGATTATCTAGAATGAAAATTTTCTTTAAAGAGACAAAAGTTTTAAACCTTTTAATCTTGGAGGAAAATAAATACAACCAATAATTAANAAAAAAAAAAAAAAAAAAAAAAAAAAAAAAAAAAAAAAAAAAAAAAAAAAAAACCTTATAAATTTCCATTAGTACAAAAAGTTAGAAGGTGTATAGTTGTTTCAACAAAAGTTAAGGATCCTATAAAGTAAATAAAAATTAAATTTTACGGACAATAAAAGCAGTAAAACAGTTCAGTGTCAAAACATTAAGTATTGTGATTTTACCTGAATTCTAGAATGTAGGTGGAACTAGTTAGAGGCCCACATTGGACATTGATGAAAAAGTAAGGATTTGTAGATAGGTAAAGACTCTGTCTTTTCTGCTTTAATGAATGTTGCAGCAGTAAGCAGATAAAATTATTCCTGAAATATACTTACATTTTGACTGTAATTCACAACAAATTCTATTATTCAAGACCTCAACCCCTTGGTCCATAAAAATACATACTTATGATCTTTAATGGGTTTAAAAAATTAAGACAAAAAATCATACCATTAAGATAGCAGTAAATAAAAAAATATTTGTGACATTAATCTGTAAATCCTTAATGATTCCACAGAATAAATCATGAATACCTACCTGATTTTGTTAATCCCTGCATGAAAGTTACTTTGGATAAATAGTAAGTATTGTCCTCATAGTTGGAGTCAATTGTTTTTATTATTGAGATTTTGTAGAACTTACTCATAGTGAATAAACACTCAAAAGAGTAAACTAGGTTAGTTGTTTCATTATTGAGATTTTGTAGAATTGACTCATTCACATTAAAATTCAAAGTAATATTGAATTTTAAGTAAAAATAATAAATTAGAATTATTATATTTCATGTTTTTATCCATATAAGAATAAATAGTAAAATGTATATTAACTATATTATACTTAACACAGTATTTATTGGTTGTGTATAATTACCATACATTTATCTTCATTATTTCATCTTATTCACTCTTAGAACTATTGAAATTTTATATAAAGGTTCACTTTGCTAAGGTATACATTTTTTTCAAAAGGCAGACTTAGCATTCTTCATCTTACTGGCATATAATATATAAAAGGAAGACAAAAAAGACAAAATAATAATTTTTTTATTAAAAATTTATTTTCTGTTAAAAAAAATATTTATCTACCTACCTAATTAAATCAAGTAGTCAAAGAAGGAAGATTTAATTGTAATAAATAAAAAAGACAAAAAAAAAAAGTTAAACTAATTCACCTTAAAATGTAAATAAATAATGTAGATTTTTAAGACAAATTAAAAATTAAGATAAACTTAACAGTTTATGTAAGATACAATTTTGTTAATTTAATTTACTTTTACAAATCCAAAAAATATATTTTAAAATGACAATAAATTAAGAACACAAAAACAGGTAAAGCTTAACACAAATCTGTGCTACAAATAAAATTATTGAGTGAAATAAAAAGAAAAAAAAGATAGGCTCAATATGTTTAATTATTTAATTCTATAATCAGATATAAATGTGGTTCTACATATATATAAATTTGTAATAAATGTAAAACACGGGTGACATTTAGACCTAATAAGTAAAAAATTAACGTACCAATAATCTTATTTCACCTAATACAAAATATAGGTACTCTGTTTTAACTAACATTTACTCAGTGATTCTTTTTATATAATTTCTTAACCTTAATACATAAAAAAAATAATAATAACTAAAGTTCTTTCATTACTCTTTTCTTAAAATAATAATGATAATAGTATATAACAAAATGCCAATGGCACAAATTAAAGGAAATTTTGAATAGGTATATATATATTTATCAATTAAAGAAATAAAAAGGAATCTTAAAATTGTCTCACTTAGTTGATGATCTTAGGTCAAAACAAAAAAATATTGCAATGTTTATTAAAAATTTAAAGTAAAAAAATTAGGAAGCAGAGATGTTTTTATGAGTTCAAATAAACCAAGTTGTATTTGAAACAACTATAATAGCATCTTTTAGGAGTATGTTGCCAAAACTAAAGAAATAAAAATATAATGAATGGGACATGGTTAGATAATATGTTAATGTGAGTGGTGAGTAGTGTTTTCAAGGTTCAAGGGTTCCTACAATTACGTCACTTTATAAATATTTCATACGTCATAACATTATGATTCTTTGTGCTTCATTCAAATATTCCTTTTTCAAATGAAATCTATCTATACACATATTTTTAATTCTTGTCACTTACAATAATAATTTATTTATTTTAATGGAGAAATAATTAGAGGAATCTAAATACACATTTGGGTATTTACACTTAAGCCAAATACTTTTCTGTACATGTATCATTGGCATGGAAAGAGGAAACATGCCTTCACAAAATCATTAGGTTTTAAACATCTTCTATAAAAAGTTTGTATAATAAACAATAATGTCAAACTAAGAAATCAGTCAAGTTACTCTTCAGTCAACTAGTTTAAATAGGATATACCTTAACTTTTTTAAAAAACATTGCAAAAAAGGTTGGAAATAGTTTAGTGTTTTGATTAAAGAGTGGTGAGTATAATAATAAACAGGGTGGGAGCCACGTGGGGCTGTCCACACACTGCCCTCACCACGTGGGTCTTGTTGAATTGCAGGTGTTGGGATTTTTAATTATAAACTATGAACAGTGGCAAGGGGCTGGAACAAAGGAGAGGGAAGGGTGGGGTGGCCACACTTGAAAAATGACCAAGGAGGCATGGCCTTACTGTGGGTGTCTAAAAATAGATATGACTCCACTATCCAAGGGTGACCTCATTCCTACTAGCTTTCACTAATCTTACAAAAAAAAATTAATAAATAAATAAAATAATTCTAATCAAATAACCAATCACCACAATTAATAATTAATGATTAGACTTTAAAATCAGTCAAAATAATTAAATACACTTAAATTAAGCACTTTTTTGAAATATTAACCTTAGGTTAATACTCGTACTATAACAAAAACAAACCTAACTTCTACCAACATCAAAATATTAATCCCTGCAAGCACCCAAAAAAAAGTTAGCAGAATGCAATTAGTATTTGCAAACCAATGGATAACCTCTAGTACAATAATAAAATATAAATTAAATTATACCAAAAATAATTACTCGATAATAGTTAGGGCAAAAATTATTTATTCATAAGAAAGTAAATTAATAATAAGAATTAAGGGTTAAATATTTGGCAGTACTTAGCTAATTGTAGAGAAAATATTTATGACTGCATACCTTAAAATTTACAGGTATGAGGTAACCGAATAATTATTTTTATATTATTTTGATTTCATTTAATAAAATAATAACTTAAAAAAAAGAAAAAATATATATAATGGTACAAAAAGATTGAAGGAAAATACAGCGGTGGGAAAATTGTATGATAAAAGGAGTTTATGCCAAAATGATAACAAAATCTGGGGAACCTCCCTATCAAATATGTGTCAGATCTAAAATATGTGCAGGATTTGCCTGCTAAGCATGTATATAGAACATAAAATGGAAAGCATTAAATAAAATAATACTTTCAAAAACTAGAAAGTTATAACTTTCAGAAATAGAGAATACTCCATTCTTTAATCTATAGTTGGGCCAAAACAATAAGACGATATTTACTTTAAATACCTTAGAATTAAAACAATTGCAAGTTTAATTAAATTAATGAGTTATAAAGCATTTCAATAACTTGAAAAAAAAAAAAATAGTTTAATCATATCTTAATTTAATTGACAGCAATCATTGCATTTAAATTACTTGTAAATTTGTTATTTTGAATTTTTACAAGTTAGTTACTCTCAATGAATTACCAGGTCCAGAAAAATAAATGGAATCTGCAATAAATAAGATTGCAAAAAAAGAATGCATTTTAGAATAAATTTTCCTTTAGCCAAAACCGGAGCAAGCACTTTTGACATACTTCAGTCAATTGGCAAAAAAATGTTCATTCTGCTTGAGTTGCTTGTAAAATTACTTTATTGTTGCTTGTTTACTGAACATATCTCTAATATCAAAATTGAGCAGTATCAAGTATGATTTAATAAATGTCAAATGATCGATGCGATCTTGGCTAGGCAATTATGAAACTAATAAGTATAACCTTTTGTAACTAACATACTTATATGTAACATGTATATTCATTAAAATTAAGCCACTACTAATGCAAGATATTAATATCATACTTAACAAATTAGATAGTAGTGCTTAAGGTTACAAACAAAGATTAAGATTCCAAAAAAGATGTAATTTATTCAACCATAAGGTAAATTATTCATTGAAAGATAATGAGAATAACAATTTTCAAGTCTGCTTCACAACCTTATAATATTAATATTTAATACAACAAGATTAATATAGTAAAGAAATGCCACAATATTCATGAAAAAATACAAAAAGGTTCCAGGTGAGGTTCCCAATTTTCTACTATCATTTTATACTTTCTTGCATTTTAATACATTCTCTTAGCATTTGAAAATTAAAAAAAAAAAAAAATTAATTACTACTAAAATATTACAATTTACCTAATAATTTCAACAACACTAAAGCAAAAACTGAATACCCACGCTGATCCAGAGATCACCAACAGTGAGAAGTGAGAGGCCGTATAACATATTTACCAAAGTAAAGCTCTAAACTTAAAATCCTAATATATATTTCTTTTTTTATATATTTAATATATNTTAAAAAATAGTTATAAGTTGATTGAAAAGAAACTACATAATTGAACATCGTTCTTCACCTTGTTGTTCCTGGTGGTAGTCAGATGGAAGGGAACGTTTAGATAGGTAGCTTCCAGAGCCTCCGGAATCCCTTTGCCTTGATGTAGAGGTAGCATGATATTGCCGAGTACGCTCAGAAGCTGCTACTTCTTCACCGTTTGAATTAAACAAAGAAGTATTAGTCTGGTCTACTGCTGCCCACTTCTGGCCTTTCATCACCAGGTGGTCTGGGGGCTCGTGTGAATGCTCTGCATCAGTTGACCAAACTGTCACCTCTTGCCCAGGTGCCAACTTCAGCGACCTTTTTAAAAAAAAATAAATAAATAAATAAATGTATTAATGAAATACAAAAGAGCAGAATATTAAGGAATTACAGTTAAAGTTATCACACCGTTAAAATACCCTGACCAAAATAGTAAAAACTCTTGTTATATTATAACATTAAAATATGAGTAGCGACTTGTGCAACACATATTTGAAATAACCTCTAAATTTCAAAAAATGAGGTAATAAAACTACTTTTTTCAAACGATCTTATTTTCAAAATACTTCACCTACTGCCACAGAAATACTGATTAACCCATGGTATGTGAAAACCTTCACTCAATTTTAAGGGATTAATGAGTAATTAACTTAAGATCAACCAAAATGATTTGTAAATAAATGTAATACTAATAGCATAAATGAAAATGCACAAACCTGTAGAATTTGAAACTGATTGTTGACTGTCCACCTTTCTGGGTGATTATCCATCCACCAAGAGCCACCTCCTTGGTCCCCTTATTCCTAACTTTGACAAATTTGCCATCTTTGCAGACGTCAGATATTTCAATATCCCCAGTAGCAGAAGACTGAATGGAGTAGTCTTGGGATACAGATTCTTCACTCTCTTCGAAGAAGGTCCTCTTACGTTTGGCAGCTCGGCCAGCGGATCTCCTTGGTGTAGGACGACCGGGAGATGAAGTGGGAGTTATATTGAGTCTGGCTTCTTCACCTTCCAAAAGCTTTCTGTAAGCAGCAATCTCCATGTCCAATGTAACTTTAATGTCCATGAGATCTTGGTATTCCTGTACCTGCTTCGCCATCTCCTCTCTTAGACGAGTCAACTCCAGATCGAGATTTGATATATCGGTTATGTATTTAGCCTTGTCTGAATCCAACCTCTTTTCGAGGTCTCTCACTATTTGATTCTTGTGGTTAAGTTCCAATTCAAGTTGTTCGATGCGGTCCTTCATGCTGTTTCCACGAGACTGTATTTGTCTCAACTCGTCCATAGCCATGGTAGCAGCACTGCTATTTCTGGCAGCTTGACTTGACAGGCTCTTCAGTTTTTCCTCATACAGAATTTTAATTTCGTCCTTGTTGTTTTGAAGATCATTCTCATATTGGTCTCTGAGCTCTTGAAGGCTCTGATAGAGTTTATCTTCATATTCCTGTGTTAGCCTGCCATCGATCTCGCTGATTTCTATCTGTTTCTTAGTGCGGCACTCGGAGAGCTGCTGATGGTGTATTTGTTCTTTAAAAGCAATCTCCTCCCTGAGAGTCTGGTAAGAGTTCTCCAGTTCAACACGGCCGAGGATCTCGTTTTCAAGAGCTTTATCCTTTTGAGATAAGAGACCGTTAAGCTTGCTTACCTCCTTCTCAAGAAGCTTGTTTTCGTCGGTTAATTTCCTCTTGTCTTGTACGGCTTGATTATACCTACCCTGACAGTCGTTCAGCCGAGACTCGGCATGAGCCAGGCTACCTTGAGATATCTGAAGATCTTTTTTAAGTTTTTCGTTGGACAAATTGAGTTCTTCCTTCTCGATAATGAGTCTTCTTACGTCGATTTCGAGCTTGGCTTTGTCTTTAGATAATTCGTCCAAAACTTTTCTTACCTCCGACAGCTCATTTTCATACATAGATTTAACCTTAGTCTCCTCACGAGAAATGACCTCCTCCGTGGTCTTAAGTTCTCTGGTAAGACGGCTGTTTTCAGATTCAAGATGCCTCACCTTATCGATGTAAATAGCAAGCCTGTCATTGAGGTTGGCTAACTCTACCTTTTCGTGTATCCTACTGAACCTAGTGGGGCTCAGAGGGCTGCCCTTACTGGCCGAAGCGGAGGTACTCTGCTGAGATGAACTTCTGGCCCTCTGTTCTTCTTTCTGCTGAGATCCGCTGCCACCGGCCACACTACTCGACGAAGTAGTAGTGGTGGTCGTAGTTTTTCGAGACGTTTTGCTCGACATGATGGATACAGAATGGAAACGGTTACCGACTTAAAAGGAAACCGGCACACTGTGACTAACCCAAATCGTATCTTCCGATTACTTCTCCTGGTGCCAAGAAAATACTGAATAACTCTTGCCGTAAGAACACTTTCACTCACTTTTTACAAACTACGTTAAAATATATTCTCCAGATTACGATAAAACACAAATCCACAAAAACAAACAACGCGGCAACACAAGAAAGCTTAATGGCCGCCTAGTAAACGGGTAAACAATTCCAGGGAGTGGTCGAAACGAGTGGGCTCGAAGCTTATTGGGCCATCTGCTGATGCGTCAGAGTCAAAGAACGGATAGGGAACTTTTTAACGGACAACCCCCCTCCATTATTAGTTAATCAACAATTAAATTTTAAACTGGTAAAAAATGATTGTACTTGGAATAATATTTTGATGTATTATATATATTTTAATGATTTCTATTACAGATTTCGGTTTCGGTGAACAAAAACAGTATTCATGGAAAAATAATAAGAGCCGGTAGCACCTCCCACTGAGTACAGGTTAGAAAGCTTCTAAATGAAAAGGCTGTGCACAAGGAGGCAGTCTCTTTTTCATTAGAAAGGGGGGGCTTAAAAAATACAATTAAAAATAGTTTTATGAAATAGTTACATATTTTATGATTTTTTCATCAAGTAACAAACAGTAATAATTGTATTATTCGTTGCCCCTTTGTCTCTATACTTTTTACCTTTCAGGTTTTTTGTGAGCTCCTAAACTTATTTAAGGGCTGGGGCTATAAGAATTAACAAATTTCTTTACATCATTAATCTCTAGGTTTTGAGATAGAGATAATAATTTATCTCCTTAAATGAATATCAGAATGAACCTTAAAAGCTACTCGTTCCTATTCCCCGCTATAAGTTAGGTATTTTCGGTAACAGATCTCTGCTTATTTTATTATATTACATTTAATCCAACTCAATTTCTTTGAGGGCCGCATTAAACAGTTCGTATTTTCTTGCCCCCTCCCCCTAAAACTAGTCCCGAGCAAATTGTACACCCATGATCCATATAATTATGAATAACAACCAAATACTAATACTGAATACTGAACAACGCGATTTCTCAAGTCACAATCTTCAGTATTAGGCATTATTTTATATATTACTCTATATATAAAGTTTAAGGGCTAGGGGTCATTTTCTCAAAGGTTGTTGTTCAGGATCTGATGAATGGCTTTTTTGCAATTCCTAATTTTATGAAGCCTGCTTAAGGGTCAGCTCACTTGGTACCTGATAATAAATGTTATCAATCATAAGAAAGTACTGTAAAATCAAATAATAACACACTAATCAGTAGCGGTGCTAGCCATTGCGGGGCTTTGTGTGAACTGAAATTGCGGGGCCCTAAACCGGGGGGGTCTGGAGGTAGCTCTTTTTACACATTTTCCTATTGCAGCGTGAGGCCCCTTGCGACGCACCGTCAGCATAGGCCTAGCGCTGCCACTGACACTAATTGCAACAAGCAACAAGGCCCAAATAAGAGAACATCATAAAGATTTCTTGACACAAATTTGTTTCAAACAGCAGAGAACATTTTCGATCGCATGTGTTGGTCCGTTATTCAGCATTTGCCCTATTTTAATGAAATTTGGTAGGTAGGTAATAACTTGACCACTTTTGGTCCCGAGCTCATTTCAAAAGTCGGTGAACATTTAATATTTATAAAAAATAAATGTCACCCTACAACAGGCATTGAAGGGTCCAAACAACCACATTTTTACTTCTTATAGTGGAATTCACATTATTTTATAATCATGTAGCATCCTTTCAACAATAGGCTGTGAGGAAGCTGCGTGCCACACATAGCTTATTATTTATTTGACTCAAAGATAAAAACATAAAAATAAAATCAAAATTTAAAGCTAGAAGATAAAAAAAAAAAACCCATGTAATATATTTTTGTATAAAGCTAAAAAAATATAAAGGAAGAGAAGATTTGTTTATATTTGTAGACTGGCATGGCTAAGTGGTTAGCAGAAATATTAATAAAATTAACAATAACAGCTTTATAAATGAATTATATTTTATAATTTCCCATAATATAGTAATTTTCACATCATAATTTATAATTCGATGAATAATCGATCATCTAACAATATAAACAAATCATATTTTTACTTGTTACCTACAAATTAAATACTCGAACAAATATGCAAAAAAATAAAATAAAATAAAATAAATAAATAATAAAATATGGAGTATATGACAAAGTAGTCAAATATCCTTACAAAACAATAAATAAATAAAATATATTTTTAATTTAATGATTAAAAGTAGATCAAATCAAGTTAAAATATATACATATCTTATTAGTTGTGAGCAGTAATGAAACCAGATTTCATAACTAGGTGCATTATGTAATTTTACAAATACGTTTCCTTTTGGATTCATAAAAACAAATGAATTAATTTTCCTAATTTATAATAATTTTATAAATAATATATAATTAATAAAAACAACAATATTTATAAATTAACATTAAATTATATTTGAACATTTATAAAATGAATAAAAATAAATAAATAAAAAAATTAATAAATTTAATTACATACCTATATTTATTTGAATTATATCAGACTACATAATGCATGCTAATTCAGTACTAATTAGATATAAAATTTATAAGTAATTACTTTGTTAATTTTTTATTGCAATAGGTTCATTGCTAAGAAAATGCAAGCAAGACCTTTTTAAAAGGTTCTTAGAATTGCACTACTCCATCTCTCAGAGTATTTGAAAATTTAATATCCTTAAACAAGGATGGAAATTTAAAAATACATATTACTCTATATAGGAAGAGACAAATAATTTGAATCTAGATAAAAAGGATGCAAGGAAAGGAAACAAAGGCATTAAAATAAATCTGTTTAGAGATGTTCTATCAATCGAGAGGATATTCTCTTAAAGAGAAGGAAAAGGAATCTTGAACAAAAGAGAAACAGGAAACATTTTTGATCTCGTGTCTGTCTGTCTGTGTGTCCGCAAATCATGAAATGTGCGACGATAACTTGAGTAAATGTTGACCGATTTTGATGAAATTTGGTATAAATGTTCATTTTACCAATGCCCAGGACTAGTTCGTTGGACAACATTAGCTGTTCAAGTGTACACTCGGGTGAACGTGAACTTTAAATTTAAAATTAGAATTTTAGGTTGGGGAAAAAAATCAAACTTTATCTATTCAATGAGACAAACATTTTTTCTAATATAATTTTTTAGTAAAACCAACAGCGACACCACTATGAAGTGTTAAAGATCGCTACAGTCTATAAGATTAGAGTTAGCACAATCAAAAGACGGGAAAATTTTGAGGGAAACGATTTTATTGGTCCCCCATGTTGAATGCAACTTCAGAAAAAAATGCTCTACTCTACCCCTGTTCCACAAAAAAAATATAACATGGAAACACCGATTTTCCCTTTTTATAACCCCAAAACTACCTCCACGTTTGTTGTTTCCCGCCTTCGATTGTGCCAACTCTAATCTTATAGACTGTAAAAACTATTAATAGTTTTTACGCAGTTAAAGTTATTGTTAAAGTTAATAAAACAACAAAGTACATGATAGGATGCGAGGAAGCTATGTGCCACACTGATTGGCAGTCTATTTTTTTTTTTTTTTTTTTTTTTTTTTTTTTTTTTTTTTTTGCTAGGACCACTTATACAAAATGGAAACCTCATAATCAGCTCAACATTATAATTCACAAATTTTATATTTAGAAAAAAATTAAATCTCGAGATCTCTTGAAGCAACTTTTGAAAAGAAAAAATATATATATAAAAATTAGGAAGAAAAAAATTAGGAAGATGTGGAAGTGGAAAGAAATATTATTCTAAAAAATAGTTTATAATTTAATATCATATGAAGCTCAAGTTGATGATATTTTAATTCTACTTTACGAATAAGTAATTAAATTTTTCAAAGACTCAATTTTGAATTTTTTAGTAAAAATTATCTTTAATGTTATAAAAATCAGTGATGGCATCTGAGCTTCTCTCTCAAAAAGATACATGAATATTTTGGCACAATTTTACAGCTAAAAGTAATTTAAGAGTATTTATTGTTTTAATTTATCAACCTGTAGATACAGATTTAGAACATAAATTAAATATAGTAACTAAGCAATTATGAATATAGAATATAATAAAACCTAGAATAATTAAGTTTAATTAGTATTTTTTCATTAGTTTAACAAATCAAATTGTAGAGTTCCTAAACTTTTTTAAGAAAGAGCATCAAAAATTAAATTTTAAGTGAAATATTTGATCAAATTTTATAATGATGTCACTTTATAAATATTTATACAAATTGATTATCAAAATTTAACTATAATAAATACTAATATTCTAATTCTATAAATTAAAGCCTCTTTTTACAATTAATTATTTATTTTTATAAATATTTGACAAATTTTAATTAGAGTAATTAGAAATACATATGCGGTCCCTTGGAAAAAATATTGCCTTCTTCAGAATTCAAACAATATTTTCTAAATATGTTTTTTATTCATGTGTACCACCACATGATAATAACTTAATAAATATGTTTTAGAAAGTAATAACGTTGTATTTCCTTAGATTTTGTGGAACTAACTCATAATGAATAAAGCACAATGAGAAAAACTGACCAATTTACTGTCAAAAACTACATAAAATATTTTAATACATATCCATTTTAACCAGCTATGAATGAAAACCATATCCATCAGCTATTAATCGACTTCTGGAAGGCTTATGTTTCAGTTAGAAGAGGTTCCCTTACTGCTGTCCCTGTAGAGTTTGGTATTCCTAAAGAAACTAGTCGAATTGATCGGAATGGTGCTCTACAACACCAGCAGCAGGATAGGCCAGAAGGTGCACTGTGAGCATAATAGACATGATGACAAATTATAAGTCCTCAAGAAGAAGAGTAAAACCATAAGCTAGATGACTAAGATAAAATGAGGAGGCTTGGTGAACTTTTCTGACAAAGACAAGCCCATGGCAGGACAGACTATGTAGAAGTAGTTGAAAAGGTCAGGGCCAAAGAAGAAGGTTAATCATTCTGCATAAAAATATTCACAAGATTTTTGACAATAAAAAATAAACTTTGCGCTTTGAGTTCTATTTACAATTTCAACACTAACTAAATGGTTACAATAGAGTCTCGCTAATCCGGCCCTGACGAACAGTTAAGGACTGTTCTGTCACCAGTCCGATAGTGGTTATTTGAGACTAATAGAAGTAATTTTTACTATAAAAACATTGATTTTAATAGTTTTACTCAACTAAAACTTGTTTTACACACATTTTAAAACTGATTCCGTTTAATCCGGACTTGGTCCGGACCCGTCAAACCCGGATTAGCGAGACTCTACTGTACTGGTAAGTTGAGATAGCAGCTTTCACTCTGCAGTATGCACGTTACGAGTCTTGACTTTTGACAGCAAATCAAAGAATTCTAGAAGGTTGGGCCAACTAGGCAAATAAAAATGTCACTGGTAGAGGGGCATGGCACATAAGATAACCTCCTACTGGTTTTTCCTCTCCTCGCATAGGTTGGCCAATCTGAGTGTTAAAAGTCACAACTCATAACATGCTTACTGTAGTGAGCATAAAAAATGAAACTATATTTTTTTAATTTAGTCCCAAAAAATAAATAGAAAAGGGCCAAGGACATAATGAGTAAGCCCGTCTCATGTCAATGTTCTGAACATCAGAACAAATAGCCAAGAAAAGGTAGACAATAAAATAGAACAACCGTACTATTTTGTAGAAAAGAATGGAATTGAGACTAAATAAAAAATTGATAAAATTCTTCTAAACACATCAAAGGGAGAAGAAATAAAAGATTAAATAAATACTTTTTTAGTCAGAAACCCTAATATTGTATTGTCAAATATTCTATATTATAGCTCTATATGTATTCCTTCGGATTTGTCTTGCTGTGTCGTCTTTTCTACATAAAAGTATAATGTACCATATTATTATACTATGATTTGCTATCTACCAAAAATGTCACTACCTATTAATTATTTGATTAATTATTGATAAATAATTATTTGAGGAATGAAAAATGAAAAATCTTAATAGCTAAGGAGTAATTAATATAACTTACTACTATGCTAAGGCAGTTTTTCTCAATTAGGATTTCCCTTAACCCTAGGATTCCTTGAAAAATAAAAAGGTAAAAAAATAATAATCACAAATCTACTGCAAACAAACTAAAAATTCTTGGATATTATAGTAACATGTATTAAGATCAAAGAGAATGGCAAATATAATTTATAGATAATAATTTTTATCAATGGATTCCCTGAGACAAAAATATTATTTTAATAGTTTTACAAGGGTAAGGTTGAAAAATTCTGCTCTAAATTGTAAGAACGTTTGAAAATACATTTTTTTAAATATAATTTTTTACACATGTAGAAAATACAAAGAAAAAGTTAAATAATTTAACATATTTTTTGAAAGTATAACAATAAATAGAAAACAACAAACAATGCGCCCAGAGCACAGTGATTCCCAATGTCCTGAATACTAAATCTCTTAAGATTCACAGATCCCATGAGTTCTGCAACATTGGGGTTCTGAAAATCAGGAGAAAGAGAAAGCGAGAGAAAATTAAACAAGAAGATTAACATACCAAATACACTCAAAGCAGTACGCATATTTACCAAATAACATCATTAAAGAGCAGGGTTATCAGTTTATTTTAAATTATCTGACAATAATTTACCTGTGCTCCTTGATGGAATAGTATCGTATTAGTATGTATATTATTATAAATATTAATATAATTCTGGTTGTTGGCACTTATAATTCTAATACAATATTAGGTATTAAAATATGGTTATTGGAATTATTAAATAAATATTCATTCAAACATTGGAGTGGTAATTTGGCAATAATTATTATCAAAAAAATTTCAAGGTCCACCCAAATAAAAATGGCTGGGAAACACTGGCCTAGCATAAAAGAAAAATTTAGATTTGTTGCAGCGGGAACTATAGTAGGATCAAGAAAAGAGTTTTACATACAATTGATACGAAATATAAAAAAATTAATTCTGTTTAGATATGTAGAGAGTGATTCTTTTCGTAGTTGTATTCATTGCACATGCACGCTTCATAATTCTTCTTATTTTCCGCACTAGTGTGGAAATAAAGAAGAATTATTCACCTTATCGCACGATTAGTGTGTCCGTTTACATTTAACAAAACTAATTTTCTGTTTGTTTAATTAAATAAGTTTGCTACCCTCGTTGTTGCTCGGGTGGAAACTCTAGGCTCGCATGCAAAATGCTTCTTTCCCCACTAGACGTGAAATGTACTATTTTCTGACAGCAAGAGAAACTAATTAAAAGTACAGGCTTTAACTTAATTTGGTAAATTAAAGTAGAGTATCCGTAATACACATTTATATTAAAAAAAAAAAAAAAAAAAAAAAAATATATATATATCACAAACTTTTCTTATAAATAATCATGAAAATTTTTGAATTTTCAATGTAAAGCAAGTAAATTTAAGAAATAGCTTCATTAAAATTGCAATAAATATTCAAATTGGAAATTTTTGAAAAATTGTATCCTATTTAAAAAAAAGGCATAAAAAGTAAAAATGAATAAGTATAAAACTGTTCTTTAATAAGATTTTTCATCCAGCAATCAAAACTAATTTTCTTAAGCCCGCTTAAGACAATTAGTAAATAACTTACTTAATTACTTAAAATTAATGATAATAATCAATCATTTTTTTTAAAAATGGTATCATTTATTTATATAATTAGACTTATTGACTAAATAGTTTACCGGGTCAGGTACAATTAATAACATATGCTGGTTAAAAACCAATAAAAAGTTGATTGTATTTAACTAGAATAATTTTATTTCACACAAAGAGATGATTATTAATAAGTAAGAATCCTCTTTGCACTTAAAACACACTGGATTCCGTCTATGCTTTTTTTAAATTTATAAACATAATATAATAACTAACACATACAGGTAGTTACCAACTAATGATGGAGTCTCAAAGGCAATTATGGAATTTGTCTAAGTCTACAGAGCTAAGAGGTTAATAATTGACTCCCAATCTTTAAGAGTTTGTTAGGATAAGAATTCATTAGAACATGAATCCATATAACTCATAGACTAATAAGCTCCACTAAATCTAACTATGTCATATATATATGTATAAATATAAATATGTCCATCAGTCAGAGTACCTGTATAGATCAATAAAAATATTAACAATTAAATTGTTTAAAATAAAATTTAACAGTAAACTGATACAAAACAATAAATAGACTTATAATATAATAATAACAATAAATAATTAAAATAAAGTCACTGATAAGAATTATAAGTCATAGACACAATTTACTTATGATATTTTTGTGATTTAGAGTTCTGTGTGTACATGGGTGAATTTTTTAACAATCGCTCTATAGAGATTTGAAAATGCATGAAAACTGACAGCTACAATCATGATAAATACCCCTCCAAACACAGCGCTGAGAAAAGTACCATCAATAATACTAGCCTTCCTAGTACTTGGACTTGGTCTAGTTCGCTCAATATGCCTACGAGCTTCTTGAGCAGCCAGCATTTGCCTCATTGTAGCCAACTTCCTTTTTAACTCCTCAGCAGAAAGTGCTAAATCTTCCTCTGAAAAATAAATTTAAAATAATCAAAGAACATTTTTTAGCAAGGTGGAATAATTTGAGGGCCTAAAACCACTTAAGTAGCTAGCCAATAATCGGGATGGTGGGTTAACATGAAGCTAGGGGTCCCATGCCAGTGTCAGAATATCCTGCTTCTGGCAGCAACTTAATTGAACTGGCGGCGATCAAGTTGAAACATCTGGAAGAGTGGCATGTCAACCAAGTGTCGTCCATTACATTATGTTTTATAAAAGCCCTATGGCAGGCCAAAGCCCTTCAAAGGCTGTGCCAGAGTAATGCTTAAAATATATTTATTTTTTATCAGATGAAGATTCCTTTTAACAACAGAAATATAAAATCCCCAAAGAAAGTCCCCAAAAATGAAACAAAAAATTGAAGTGTCCCTGGTTCAATCTCCCAGGACCCCCTGGGATGTTTTTTATTGGTTATGACAAGAAGTAAGTAACAAGAAGAAATTTTTATCGCCCTATAATAAGGTATTTGCATGAATTATTTCAAAATTATAGAGTGGTTGAGGGCATGGGCGTAGCCAGGTTTTGACTTAGGGGGGGGCCCAACATGTACTAATTTTCTATAAATTGTAAGGGAGAAGGGGGGGGGGG
>KZ651120.1:847205-859630 GCA_001010745.2 Gerris buenoi
GGGGGGGGGGGGGGCGCCCCTGGCTACGCCCATGGTTGAGGGGGGATTTTTTGGGTAAATTTTAACTCAAAAAAACCAATAAAGGCTTCTCTTATGGACATAAGCATATACATATTAATGAAAGATAATTTCCACCCAAGGATGTGATAAGGAACCAGGTGGAAAACATCTGTGCTTTTCCCGGAAGATTAACTTTTAAAACTGTTTACTGTGAGTATAGCAATAAGATGGGAGGGATCCAGGAAACTGGGACATCTAGATATTTTCGCTTAGTAAAATAACTTTCTTGGCGGAAGTTTATAAACCATCAAATCAAATAATACATTAAAAATAACACACTCCGTAGCGGAGCACAGGTATTCAACTATAAATAAGAAAGAACGTCGACAAATCTTTTTTCGAAACAAACTAATGATTTTTTTATTACTACCTGGAACTACAGGAAGTATAACTTCTATGAAATATAGCATTAGCACATTAACAATGATTTACTCATATTGAGATACGAGTTGACTATGTCACCGAAATACACTATTGTTTTATACTACATATATTATGTACTTACCTTACCCATTTTTGCCATATCAAACTTTTTTTTTCTTTTTTTTAAGTGATTCATAAACAAATAAAGTAGATGTTCTAACTGCGGTCTTACAATTTACTAAAAAACTGCTACCTTGGATGATTGAGGATACGTTAAACAAGACCTAAGAACTAAAAAAGGACTGAGTTGTGTTTTGGACCTCAGTCTTCCTGTTATGAAGTATTGGTTCTTACTTTAGGTATAACAGCATCTGGTAAATGCGGATTGTACGTGCCACAACTTTAAGGTTAGGTGATAAAATCCCATATATTAAATTAAAAACCTTAATTTCGTGTACACTTGAATATTCAATAGCCGCTCCACACCGATTTGTGGTGCCCAACTCATTTCCTGAAGAAAAATAACCCTCCTGTATATAAACCAGGTAGAAGTCCAACTCAAAGAAATTTCAATGGCAGGTACAATCCGAATTAGTCCAGCATCTGTCTGTCTAACAAACACACGAGACATAGTAAGGATATATTGGTCCATTTTAGCCTCCATAGGTTAACCTCCAATGAAAGGATTACTGAACAGGGGCCAAATACTCTCTTTATTACAGTAAAAAGGCTAATTCAGATTGTACGTGCCATTGAAATTTCTTTGAGTTGGACCTCTACCTGGTTTATATACAGGGGGGTTATTTGCCTTCAGGAATAGGCTATAGAAAATTCAAGGGTTCACAAAATTACTTACTTACTTACTCCTCGGCGCTACAGCCCATGAAGGGCTTGGGCCTGACCAATAACACGCCTCCAATATCCTCTATCAAGGGCCACTGTCCGCCAGCGCCTCACTCCCATCCTTCTCAGATCTGCCTCCAGCTTGTCCTCCCATCTCAACCTGGGTCGGCCTCTATGCCTCCTTCCACCTGGTTTTCCTCTCTACACCTTCTTGACTGCTCTGCCATCTTCTAGTCTTTCAAGATGCCCTGCCCATCTCAGTCTGGCTCTTTTGGCTTCGATTACCAGATCCGGCTCACGATAGAGGTCTGCTAACTCTCTGTTGGTTCTTATACGCCATTCACCATTGTCCCAAACAGCACCTTAATACTTTCCGTTCCCATCTTCGTAATAACTCCTTGTCTCTACGCGTCAGGGTCCAGGTCTCTGCTCCATACAGTACCACCGGTCTAACTACAGTCCTGTAGATGATCAATTTGGAGTTTCGGCTCACTGCCTTGCTTTTAAAAATGTTTTGGAGGGCAAAATAGCTCCCGTTTCCGGCAGCAATCCTTGCTTTTATTTCTACCTCCATTGAGTTGTCCTCTGTGATCATGGCTCCTAAATATTTAAAACTTCGACACCTTTCAAAGTTTTGGCCATTAATGGTGATGTATAGAGGTGGTTCTGCTCTCCGTTGTCTGCTTGTCAATAGATATTTGGACTTGGCTATGTTCACCCTGAGTCCCATCTCTGCTGCTTTTTGCTGCAAGTAGGAATATCCTTCTCACAAAATTAAGGTTTTTAATTTAATAAGTGGGATTTTATCACCGAACCTCAAAGTGGTGGCATGTAACGTATAATCCGAACTTACCCAGTACAAATTACATTCATTTAAAATCATGTACCTATTTGATTAACAGTTAAGATGTATTCTAATTTAGAAAACAAAGAGAATGCATTATATTAAACAGCAACCCCCCCAAAATGACTAAAGATAACAGAATTTATACTTTGTAAAAAATAATAATATAAATACCACTGAGACTGTCCAAATCTATTCCAGTGTCTCTAGATGTCGTAGAACCTTTAGATTTCATACTTTCTTTTCTTTCCATCGTTTTTATTATGTAAAAAATTGTAAAATTCTACAAAAAAACAAAAAAAACAAACAATGAAGATCAAATTATTGTACAAAAGAGAACATAATGTATTAAGTAGAACTACACATTAAATAAAAACACTGACCAGTCAAATACTATTAAGATTATGAATTAAAATAAATATCTTCAACACGAAAATTAACACAATCGTAATTAAGTGAACAAGTTTAAACTAAAATAATTATTGTATAACAAGCTAGATTTATTTAATTTTTTCTAAGACCTGCATAACTTATCTGTATTGACAAATTGCCTAACCAAACCTTCCACGGCTGTTTTTTATTTCTCAGAATTTTAATGTGCGCTGAAGATGTGCTGAGTTTAAAAACGAATATTCACATGGCTGCTATGTTGGCCAGTCAGCTGTTTCTTGTCATTGTTTTATAACGCAATTTAACCTTTCTGAATTAAAATAATTAGTAACTTCACAATAATTTTGATACTTTGCATTTAAGATTTTATAGTTTTTTAAGCGTACAAAATGGTGTTAGCGGATTTAGGACGAAAGATCACTTCGGCATTGAGATCACTGAGCAATGCTACAATCATCAATGAAGAAGTAAGCAATCGACACTTAACTCCCCACATTGTCCTTGTTTTATAAAATATTGTCACACCGTATACAAATTTAGAGATAGGGTATCATTTAAACATTTTCAGTTTTAAAAATTCTATAAGCGTGAATTTTAATTGGAATGAAAAATAAAATGCTTAAGCGAGACATGTTTTCAATTAGATGAACAATATGGATTGTTTTGATGTGTTGTTGGACGTCTATTATTGTAGTATTTACCTCTTCGTCTGTAAGATGTTGCAACCTGTATTATTAAATAAATAAATATTTATCTACATTAATAACAGCTTTGAATCCAGAATTCGGACCCTCAAGTTTCCTTTATTTTGCTCCTCTTTTATCTCTTCAGTTAAAACGTGTTCTACCTTTTGTATAGAATATTTGTTTATGAAATTGTTTAAGTGCTTTCTTCTTAACTAAAAGAACGTAAGAGGGGCTCAGTTTTTTCCCAGTCCCTAATGTTTTTAGTGTAATTTTAAAACCTACAATAACTTCTCTTTGAGGTTTTCTCGCCCAGAATGCAAAAATGAAGCTTTTAAATCAAACCTAAAAATTATAAGAACCTTAAATTAAAGAATTTTAATGTTATTAAATCATTATATCTTACATTCATTTGATAAACTACTAATCCAAAAAGTTTTATGTAATAAATATTAGTTAATAGTAAAGTTATATAGAATAGACAAGTTGTTGCACTGGCATTGTTTGACGTTTAAATTCTTGGGTTGAAAAAAAGTCACGGGGGCTCTTTCTTCGATCAATTATTCTATTAAAAATAATTATTTAGTGTTTATTGAAATTACTGTAAATATATTATTAAGTTTAAAAAATTATAAAATTTAAGAGTTTGCAATGTACTCGTATAGAAAATTAGCCCCCATACAGATTGCACTGCTGCATGGGGGAAAAATTGAAACTAAATACACCAAACCTACCTTACACCAAACCAAAGAAAACGCTCCATTCTATATAACTTTAGTTAATAGCTTACGATTTGTTTTAACAGTGGGCTGTTGTAAATCTAAATAAGTAAATTAAAATATCTGCTACTGAGTATTTAAAATGCCTCCAATACCTGACTATTGAGAAATATAATTTTGAGTATGTTTCACGCTTAACATATTATCTGGAGGTAAAAAATAACAACCGAAACTTTGCTGCTGAGGAAATGATGCAAACTCTAGGCAGGATACAAATCCTCTTTTGCTCTAAGCTCTTCATATATAATTTACTATCCAAGAGAACTGAAGTCTACTGGTTATTGGTTTCGCTGGTGGTTACATATGGATGGGAAATTTAGAACCACGAATAGTTGTAAATAAGGATCAATAAGAAGAATGAGGGTTTCTGGAAAGTGGTATCTTGCGATTTCATGATGAGATCTAAGAAGCAGTTGGGGCTTGTGTAGGAGTGGAAAGAGAGTACATGCCTTGGAGATTGCTTTATGGAGAAATGCAAAGTGTGAAAAGGAGACAGATTAAGGAGATATTACTGCACCAGGTGGAGGATTATCTAAAGACAAAGGAAGTGAGAGAATGGAAAGAAAAAACAAGGAATAGGGAAGAATGGAGACAAGTAGTAGGGGGAAGCCAAAGCCCTTATTAGACGTTCACAATACAAAAGTACATAATTAAGTAAGGAGGGGCATTTTACTTAGCCCTACCCTATAGCTGCCAGAAGTGTCTCATCTGGTCCATGCTTCTTCTCTTGTGCACCTTGAGATGACCTACCTTACTTAAGCATGTAACACGTATGAGTGATAATCTATATCAAATAGTGTCAAAGTGCCCAGTATTATTAAGTCATACAAATGAAAGAAGCAAGGGTACATCGGCTTACTAAAGAATCACCCAGACTTAATTAATATTAAACCAACTATTTTTTGTAATAAATTCTAATAGAATTCTATTTTTAATAACGCTTAGAGTAATATGGACATAAAAAAAAAAAAAAAAAAAACATATTTGTAAGAATCAACAAATATCACTCTATGTTTATTCAGGGATAAGATATTACAAATCAAATAATTTGTTATACTCTTTATAATTATGAAACATTTTAAATTATAAATACAATAATATTTTTATATACTTCTACTCTACTGCATTTTTTTGTTCAAAATTTAACAATTTAATTTATAAATTATGAAGGTGGAAGATGGATATAACTAACTTAAAAAGTTCTTAGTCTGGTCTAAATTTGTAATTTAAGAACTTCAACTACTCAAAAACTTTAAGTGATGTTTAGGTAATAATAAAATCATTTGATGATTATGTGACACTGCTCATTTATAAATTCACCATCCTTAAGGGTTTCAACCACATAAAGGTTAGTCTTTTAACAGCAATGTGGTTTTTTAAATTATTTTTAAAGACTGATTGGCAATGTAGAATTTTTAAATCATTTGAGGGCATTAATATTTTTACTGTGTGTTTCTATGTCTAAATCTTTTGAAGACCTCAGCATAATATTTACTATGTTTTTGTTTATTATTTAGGTACTTAATTCTATGCTTAAAGAAGTATGTGCGGCACTGCTAGAGGCTGACGTCAATATCCGTCTAGTTAAAAAACTTCGAGAAAATGTCCGTGCTGTCATTGATTTTGAAGAAATGGCTGGAGGCCTTAACAAGCGTAGGATGATCCAAAGTGCTGTTTTCAAAGAACTTGTTAAGGTAAGTTATTTAATTTATTTTTCAGCGAATTTTAAACTTTTAATAACAAAGCACAAGACACATGTGGCTTTTTCATTGAAGGGAGCATTTTGAAATAAATATTGGATATTAAGAAAAAGCATTATGCAATAAATATTGAATATTAAGAAAATAGTTGAATGATTAATGGGCTGATCATAGTTGAAGATGAGTGAAATAGTGGCAGAGCTGCCTATTCTTCCTACATTATGATTATACCCCTTTAACAATTCATCAGCTTCTCTTTTTAACCATTACTCTAAATATATCACTTCACTTCACAAAATTTTTTTCTTGTATCTAGTTGCAATTTTACATATCTGTAGTACTTTAAACAATTCCCAGGCAAAAGCATAAAATGCTGTTAAATACTTATTTGTGTCTTTAAAGCCTTGAGATCCGATTTAATAGATCATAAAATCTTTATCACATCATGGGATCGCTGTTTAGAATCTTTTTCTGTCCTAAAATTTGAAGCTCACTTTTATGAAAGCCTTGGACTTGAGCACTTGGATGAACTTGACCTAAGTATTGATAAAAAGAACATGTATACAAAGTTCAACAAAACTGATTAACTTTAATCCAATTTATTTTACACGCATGAACATTACTGACCGAGAGACAAAAGCACATATTGTGTTGAATGGTTAGTTTCTATAATCTTGTATATATGTATAGCCCTTTGAGACCGAATATCAATTTATATTCATTAAAATTGATATTCGGTCTCATTACATATTATATGAATTTGACTATTGGATTGTGAAGGAAATAAAAAATAATAATTATAAAATGCTGTTTTTAATTATTATTTTTAGTTGGTCGATCCAGGTGTAAAAGCATTCCAACCAGTTAAAGGCAAAACAAATATTATTATGTTTGTCGGTCTTCAAGGTTCCGGTAAAACAACCACATGTACAAAACTGGCATATCATTATCTTAAGAAGAATTGGAAGGCTTGCCTGGTTTGTGCTGATACATTTAGGGCTGGTGCTTATGATCAGTTGAAACAGAATGCTACTAAAGCAAGGATTCCTTTCTATGGAAGGTACTCATATTTTATCCTAAGCCTTTTAATGATTTTAAATCTGTTAAGATATCAGTAAATCATATATTTTATGTACTAAGTGGATTGTTCATTCCTTTTCACTAGAATTGTATTTAATCTTCTAGTTATTTATATATACATTTTTAAAAAAGGAAAGTGCCTTTCTTATATTATTATGTATGTTTAAATTATTGAAAGGCACAGATATCAAAAGATGACCAGTATCTATTAAACACAGCTGTCTATTATTTGTTATCAGTAGGTGTATAATGGAATATGATGTAGGATGTAGATATATAATGTGATAACTTTCTGTTACATAATTGACCAATTATGTAACAGGAACTAGTGGTATTATTAATTTGACATGATATTTGATGAAAATGTGGAATTTGCACACTCAAGGATCTGGCAGGGGACGATGTATAATTGTATAAGCCTTTTTTGCCGGTCTTAGCCCTCCACTGGCTGTTGCACCACATAATATTTTTTTAGTTAATAACATTCATGAAATTATTTAAATACTCATATTAACAAAGAAACAATAATTAACTGCATTGAACTACTAACTACTATAAACAAGTCTAACACAATATTCTGCTCTATATTATATTTGATCTAACAACAGAATATGACTGATATCAAAATCTCATTTAGTCTTAATCTCAGTTAAGACCCAAAAATGACTTTGTGGCTTAACAACTCCAGTGAGTTAAATCTTTTAAGTAGTCAAAAAACCTTGACTAGTAGTAGTCTAGTACTTCCTACTAGAACGGGTAGGATGAACCACTTGTTTGAACCTTGCAATTAGGCCATCACTTAGGCCCTTTTTACGCCCCGCGGTAGAGAGTTGCAGCCACTTCACACATCATACATTGTAGTATGAACACATCATATGAGTATGATGTAATCAATAGTGAGCCATATAAATCAGAGTGTCACGCTGAGGAATCGAACCCCATCTCGTTCCACTCATGATTCAGTGATGGCCGAGCAGACGCAGTTTAACCCGCACGGCTACGCTGCCTCCTTAAAACCTTTACTATAATATTTCACATATTTAATATTTTTCAATATTTTATTTTTTAATATATTTTTTTATTTTTTAAGATTTCATTTCTTTAAGTGTTCCTTGCCTTAAATTAGTGTTTAGTAGGAAAATTCATAATGCATAATTAAGATGAATAGTAAATGAAACTTTCATCCATTATTATTCTCTCATTTGTTCTATTTTCAGAAGTGAATATTTTTAACTATAAATATACCCAACAATTTACTAACGTATTTTAATTTTTGTTTCAGTTATACTGAAATTGATCCAGTGGTTATAGCACAAGATGGTGTTGATATGTTTAAAAAGGAAGGATTTGAAGTTATCATTGTTGATACCAGCGGTCGTCACAAACAAGAAGAATCTCTTTTCGAAGAAATGTTACAAGTTTCAAATGCTGTTGTATGTTATCATTTTCAATTATTATTATCTACGATTGTTATAAAATATAAACATTATATCTCTGTTTAGATGCGTAAAAAGTGATTCTTTACATACTTGTATTCATTGTGCATGCGCGTCTCATAATTCGTAAGAATTCCTCTTTTTTCCATCCTAGAGCGGTAAAAAAGAAGAATTCTTCAACTTTACGCATAATTAGCGAGTTTGAACATTTAACAAAACTAATTTGATGTTTGTTTAATAAAAGTAACTATTTATATCGAGTTTTTTGTGAAAATCAATGCGTGATTTAAGTGATTATGACGAATATGAGGAGAACAATAAGCCTCCCGAAATTATTAATTCCGCACAAAATACAACTAATGAATTTATGTCATCTTTATTAAAAGAGAAATACGAACTTACATACAGGAAGTTTATTATTTTTTTCTGTATTTATTATTAAAATCTAACAATTGTAGATAAAGTACGGTAGGCTACTCATGTGAAAACGGTATTTTGCATTGCTCGTGTGGTTTTACTACCCTCGCTGTTGCTCAGGTGCAAACTCCACACTCGCATGCAAAACGCTACTTTCTGCACTCGACGCCTAATGTACTATTAATTATGTTTTTAATTTAACAATAATTTAAAAACATCTCAATTAATCAAAATTAAGGTTTCACTTCCCTTTATTGTTGTTCTAGCTTTTTCTTTGTAATTGTTACCTATTTCTGGGTGCAAGTTTGTGTACTTATACATTCGTTTAAGGAAACTCTTATGTCAGAGCAAACATTTCTTGGTACTAGAAGGATAAATTGGTGCTATAATAATAATAACCTTTTTATTCTTGCTTTGTATACCTAAAATTAAAAAAAACTAACAAATAAAAAGTGGTTCTTGAACAAATTCGTACAAAAATATAATCAATTGAAATAAAACATTAACCCACTATTGGGCGGCAGCTTCTCCTAAGTTGGACCAACTATTATATTGAAAGTTGATCTATGTACCAAAAATATGATGTCTCTTCGGCTGGCTTATGTCTGCTCCTGTTGCTCTCTGTTCTATTTGGCTCTTTGCTCATATATCCTTCCTATTCTATACTGCTAAAATGTTAGCATTTTTTAAAAATTAGTTTTACCAAAAATTATTAAGAAGAATTAAAATCACTAGTTAGCTATATCTGAAGAACCTACTACTTTAGAAGTTATTTATATAAATGTTTAAAACAATATTTATTAACATACTATTGCTTTTATTAAACTATTTGTTTGTAGAAACCTGATAATATTGTATTCGTGATGGATGCCACTATTGGTCAAGCCTGTGAGGGTCAAGCTAGAGCTTTCAAGGAGAAGGTAGATGTAGGTTCTGTTATTGTTACCAAGCTCGATGGTCATGCTAAGGGTGGTGGTGCTCTCAGCGCGTAAGTTAATTTATTCATTTATTTTTTAATAAACAATCAATGATCATAATTTGATATTTTCTAAGATGTTGGATCGCATGTGAATGTGAATGCAAATTATGTATATTCAATCATTGTAATCATAATTTTGATTACATCTTCAAACTAAAATTATAAATATTTTGTCTATACAGTAGAAGCCTCTTAATGTAATCACAATTAATGTTGTCAAACATATAATTAAAAAAAAAAAGTGTCCAACACTAATCATTCAACTTTTTCTGTTTGTTATCAATATTAAAGTCGAGATCGTTAATTTTTTTTTAATTTTCGGGGCACGGCAGCTCTAGCTATTTCAATGAACATCCTTTTTTTCATAAAATAAACCTCACCTCTCCCCATTTCTACAAAAGACCACAGTAAGATCTCAAAACTCAGTATGTTTTAGTATTTCAATATGATTCGTATTCTTTCAGCACAAATTAACATAACTTAAGATTTACTTTGTATTGTTCCTAAAAAAATAAACAAAAATAACACATTTTATATAAAATTAACAATATTGCAATTCAATTTTTTGTTTAGTTTATTATTGGTTTTGTTTTGAGTTTTACTTCCTCCTCAGGTATATTTTGCTTGCTATTATGAGTCAGTTAATGTTATCACTTTGCCTGGGACACAAAACGATCTCATTAAGCAGTGTCTACTGTATTTCTTTCTGTTTTAAATTTTTGTCATTTTACTTAAGAAATTACAAGTGACATTATTATTATTATTTATTTATTTATTTATTTTTTTTTCAAATTTCAGTGTTGCTGCCACCAACAGTCCGATTATATTTATCGGTACTGGAGAACATATCGATGATNAAGAAAACAGGTCAAATCCCTCCACCCTGTAATTAACTAATGATGTTTTTGATTGGGAAGTAAAAGAATGAGAAAAAAAATTAATAAAACGAGAAAGGATTTCTATTTGTATTGCCTCACTTACTTTAAAACAAATTTAAACTATAAAACATAAGCAGCAAGCAGAAATAGTAAAAATGTATTTATCAAATGAGGATATCCCTACCGTCGATACTTGCTTGATCTGGAGATCATTGGACCGGTTTTAGCTAAACGCCATCATCAGCAGAGTCGAAGCTTCTCGTAGCACTCAACACACTCATCGAGTCTAAAAATATCTTCATTCTCTCATGTAGACTCGATGAGTGTGTCGAGTGCTACGAGAGACTTCGACTCTGCTGATGATGGCGTTTAGCCGAAACCGATCCAGTGATCTCCAGATCAAGCAAGTATCGACGGTAGGGATATCCTCATTCGATACTACATAAGTACTTATCTACTATGAACGTAGTTATCTTATTCCTATAAAAAATAATTGCAGTAAGTTCAGAACAATTATTNAAAAAAAAAAAAAAAAAAAAAAAAAAAAAAAAAAAAAAAAAAAAAAAAAAACCTGTGGAGAGCGGCTATGTCCCGCCCTTTATGGTGGACAAGGTGATTTTCAAGATTGTGGGTACGAAATTACTTCGTAGACCAAAAATGAAGTTGATGGTAGTCCCTCACTTAATAAGTGACCTCTTTGAAATGGAATAATATTTGACTAACTAACCTAATAAGTGACAAACTACCATCAACTTGATTATTGCGGTTTAAAGTATATGATCAACTTGAGTCTTGAATGTTGACTAAAGTATATTCTAAGGCTAAGGCATAGGTTTTCGCGACAAACTATAAAGGCCGATTTACACGTAGTTAAGTGATTAACTAAATTTTAAGTGAATGCATGTAAACAGTGAATTAAGTATTAAGTTGCAAGTTAAAATTTAGCGTGCAACTAAACAAGTAGAATAGAATTTTTTTCTATTTTTGTGTTAAGTAGGTGGGCGTGGCTAATCACTGGACATGCGCAATTTAGTTAAATGCTCATGTTTGGCGGAACCTCGCTTTAGATTTGTAGATCTTTGTTTATATATTATTTAATAATGGTTTATTCGACCAAAATTATATATTATTTACAAATACATACTTTATTTCGTCCAATATCTCATTTAAAATCATTTTTAAATAGTATAATATTTTTAAATTAGTATTTATGACTTGAACACGTTGTTCGACGACAAGTTGCTAAACCTTTTGCGGGTGAGAGCAGAAATCTCGGCTCGAAGGATGTTGATGCTTTTGACGTTGAGGCTGTGCTTGGTGTGGTCATTTGATTATATGACACTTCCATGATTTTATCTGTAAGACAGAGAAAGCTTCGACAGGTCGGTTTCGTTGGAGGCTGACATTATGGCTTGCACGTTAGAAGGCGCATGCATTGTAGCCAAAGGAATCTAAGAAACTGCCTGTTGTTTATTGCTGTCAATAGCTGTCTTATCTGCCTCTCTTCGGAATAAGAAAAGGCGCCTATAACTCTCTTCTATAAAGCTTCCTATGCACCGTGCGGTGAAGGGAAGCTACTAGACCGGAAACATGATCGAAAATCTCCATCTCGAGGGCTCCAACCATGTAATAAAACCTTTACATTGGCCGTCACAAAATGTGCCTCGAGTTGGAGAAACCAAAGAAAATTTTAAATTTTAATTTATCCAACAGATCAATATATTATCAGTTATACCAATTTTATAAAAGGATAATATCAACGTCTAGTAATGTACATTGTCAACTCTTTAAAAATACTTTTGTATAACATTATAAGAGAAGCTGACGTTCAATTTCATAAGCGTTACATTCATCCATTTTACCAAAAATTTACACTTCCCGCACCATAGTCAACGCCAGCTAATACTTAAGTACGCAAATAAAATATGTATATCATTTTGGCTTTCTGTTAGTACTTAAAAATTAAATTTAGA
>KZ651120.1:860374-873604 GCA_001010745.2 Gerris buenoi
CTCATGTAGACTCGATGAGTGTGTTGAGTGCTACGAGAGACTTCGACTCTGCTGATGATGGCGTTTAGCCGAAACCGGTCCAGTGATCTCCAGATCAAGCAAGTATCGACGGTAGGGATATCCTCATTTGATAACTCACGAACTTGCGTTAACAACTTACAATTTGAAAAATTTATTTGTTTATAACCATAAAAAAGCCAAGGTTCCTGGGACCCAGTTACTGGTTATTGGCTCTGGGCTCCCAGCAACCTGTCCTACGCCTCCATCCCAACGGGCCTTTCTCGTTCGCTAAGATTTCACGGGATTGGTCATCGCAAACGCATATTATATGATTAAAAGTTTACACCTGTAAACAACACTACGGTTCGTTCAGGGTCGACTGCAATCAGAATCATTAGGTAATGGCTTAAACATTCTAGTGAAGTATTTAACTCCGAAATCTACGAGGGTAACAAATTGCCGGCTTTCATTGTGGCTCCCCCGCTTTGATTACACAGTTTAATCATTGCGCTTGTTTTACAAACTAGCGTGCACTCTGGCCGTCCCCTTATTTGCTTTTAACACACCCCATAGGCTCCTACAATTGCTTAAATACAACGCAGCAGTGCTCTTTGTAATCTAAAGATATTTTTCTATTCAAAAGCCTTTTATATCATAAAATAACCTTTATTTGGACCATAACGCACATATTTATCTTCAATAGACTCCTCATATATACCATAGTCTTAGGTTAATAAAAAATAAATAACTAAAGGGATTAAATGAAGATTGATAATATATAGGTATATATAAATATTTCACATCCTTCTAACTTATCATCAACCTCTAGAATCTGTTATTGATATATTTCTACTTCTTTATAGCTATTCAGGAGGCTCTATATCCATCGAGTCCTCAAAGGAAAAGCCTGATTCAGAGATGTTAATTAATTTTTCCTACAGTTGACCGATAAAGTGGTTGTTATCACACTCAAAAGAGTAAGCAAAACATCAGATTCCTGCACTTACTACTTTACCGCACTCGTTTTACTTTACCGCACTCATTTTACTTTACCGCACTCTAGCGTTCCAACTTACGAACATAAAGAAGTTAAATCTAAAAAAAGATTAAATAATCCAATTTATAATAATAATAATAAAAATTACAACTAATGATTATTTTTTTAACTAACTACATGATTTAAACACTATATATCAAATATAAAAATGTTGAAATATAAAAAAATAAAGATAGACGAAAAAAAACAAAAAAAAAAAAAAAATGTGATGAGTAAATGTTATAATGAAAAATAACAACAGCGCTTGGTCAGGTTGCTAAAAAAGGAAACACTAGCTATAAACAGATCATCAGCTGGTTTAGTTAATATAAAGAACCTTATATCTATACGTAATATATACGTACTAATACTTACTTACTTACTCCTCGGCGCTACAGCCCATGAAGGGCTTGGGCCTGACCAATAACACGCCTCCAATCTCCTCTATCAAGGGCCACTGTCCGCCAGCGCCTCACTCCCATCCTTCTCAAATCTGCCTCCAGCTCGTCCTCCCATCTCAACCTGGGTCGGCCTCTATGCCTCCTTCCACCTGGTTTTCCTCTCCACACCTTCTTGACTGCTCTGTCATCTTCTAGTCTTTCAAGATGCCCTGCCCATCTCAGTCTGGCTCTTTTGGCTTCGATTACCAGATCCGGCTCACCATAGAGGTCTGCTAACTCTCTGTTGGTTCTTATACGCCATTCACCATTGTCCCAAACAGCACCGAAGATTCTTCTTAATACTTTCCGTTCCCATCTTCGTAATAACTCCTCGTCTCTACGCGTCAGGGTCCAGGTCTCTGCTCCATACAGTACCACCGGTCTAACTACAGTCCTGTAGACGATCAATTTGGAGTTTCGGCTCACTGCCTTGCTTTTAAAAATGTTTTGGAGGGCAAAATAGCTCCCGTTTCCGGCAGCAATCCTTGCTTTTATTTCTACCTCCATTGAGTTGTCCTCTGTGATCATGGCATGTAATATATACGTATCTATATAAAATCTATATACGTAATATAAACATTGTATCTCTGTTTAGATTCGTAGAAAGTGATTCTTTACGCACCTGTATTAATTCCGCATGCGTGTCTCACAGTTTTGAAGAATTCTCTTCTTTACCAGTCTAGCGCGGTAAAGAAGAAGAATTCTTCAACTTTACGCACGATTAGCGAGTTTGTTTACATTTAACATAACTAATTAGATGTTTATTAAATAAAAGTAACTGTTTCTATCGAGTTTTTTTGTGATAATCAATGAGTTATTTAAGTGATTATGACGAATATGAGGGGAATAATAAGCCTCCCGAAATAATTAATTCGGCACAAAATACAACTAATGAATAAATGCCATCTTTATAAACAGAGAAATACGAACTTACATACAGGGAGTTTAAAATATTATTTTCTTTATTTATTATTTAAATCCAACAATCATAGATAAAGTACGGTACGCAACTTGTGTGAAAATTGCATTTTGATTTTATCGTATGTGGTTTTACTACCCTCGCTTTCACCCGGGTGCAGACCCCACACTTGCATGCAAAATGCTACTTTTCGCACTAGACGCCTAATGTACTATTTCATACATTTCTCTTAGGCATTCTCAAGAGCATCCTAAATTAATATTGAATATATAATGATGCAGCATTCATTATGATTATAAGAGGGAAAATCGATTGAATTTAGCATATTTGAAAAGCTTGAGTACATATTGAATATTGATATCGCAAACTAAATAGCACTTATTGTCTAGTACAGGATAAGGAATGTAAATTACATAATATTTACATTTCTCATCGAGTTTTAGACATTAAGTGCAGTTTACAATTTAACATACAAATATGAATAGTAAATTGTTAATTTCCACGACCTCTGATGACGGTCAGTCTCCCTGCCCTATGATGTTTATGTGACACTTTATCTCTATTATAGCGAGATTATTTGAAAAGTTTATTGATCGATATTTATTGGCTGTCTCGTGTTCACGCTCGGGTCATCACGTCATCACGTCGCGGTCGGGGTCACCAGTTTGCACCGCGCTTATTATTGTAAATTATAAAACTTTTTAAGACGGCACATGAACAAGATATATATTTTATTTGGTTTTCTTATGACAAGAAAAAACTATGTGTCTAACAAAATAAAAATAAACAAAAGTAACTAAAAATTAAATATATTTGCAACCGACGCGACGTTGCAAATGCATCTTCGCCACATATTTAAAAAAAAAAAAAAACTTGCAGTGCCAGCGCTTTCTAGTAGAGAACTTTCAAATTTGGTTAAACGGAGACTTGGACTAAACCTATGATCTCACATTTTACGCGAGACGGCTTATTTATTTATTTATTTATTTATTGCTTTATTAGGGTGTCAGACAACTAGGTCATATACACCCAAGGCTTATTTATTATTTATACAAATTGAATATTAAAATAGCCAAAGTGTAAATAGCATATATGTCTAGGAAATATAAATTGTATTTTAATAAATTGACAAGAAATTGGCTGTGTATTATAATATAACATTATTAGGTGCTGACTTCATCTCTGAAACTGCAAGTTTAATGAAACGTTTAAATGGTTATTTTCTTCTGTTGTAAAGCTATTGTAAACTTATATTATATATAAGTAACTTATATTATATATATTAGTATTGTTACTTAGCTGTTGTAAAGCTAGAAAACCGTATTCACTTACTTTACCATTTTCTTTCTTTTTCAGACCACACTCCGCCCTATTTAGAGAAGGACATTCCGCTGAATTTATACAACTGTAAGATGACTACTAAAGTTAAAGGCCATGTAATATAATAAATGTTGTTATTTTAGTTCTATAAATAAAAGAATCATAAAAAAATAGACCCAATACCTATACCAAGAATTCAATACATTTTTCATATTATATTACACGTATAAAATACATAATAATATTAGGTAAGTGGATATCGACTTCAAAGAAAATGAGGAAAGCGAGAATCATTTGTATGACGTATTATATACATACTACTATGGATGTATCAATTTCAGATCACAATTTCAATTTCAGATCAGCAAAAAAAGTTAATATAAGATATTCTGAAGTCTATTCTTGGTCTTTTATTTAGGGGTCTATATTTAGGGTCTTTTATTTTATCTATTCTTTTCTTTTATTTTTATTTTATTTAGGGTATAAATAAAAGCTACGTATCCATTTTTATTTGCGATAAAACATAACAAAACCAATCAATAAACATAAATTATAACTTTATCTACATTAATGTTTCTGCCACAGAATTTAAGTATGTTAGAAAGTTTCTTAATATAAGAATACATACTATTCTTTTATCAAATTTTTGCAATCAACAAACCTTAATTATTGTTCTTAAAAAACATCCAAAAGTATTTACCTAATTAATTTTGACATTAAGTAGGAGAAATTTTTGAATGTTCTTTAAGTCCTTAAGACAAAGAATAGATTTAAGAATAACTTATATTAATAAATGGGCAACACACTACTACGTTATGATACAATCTATATGCACTCTAATTCTCAACGGTGAATGAGATATAAGCAAAAATAGAAAGGATGAAAGTTAATCGACCTTTACCTAAAAAAATTGCAATAACTCAAAAAATATTAATCTTAGAACAATGATTGACTCATCGTTGGAGAGACATAAACGTTGTCTTTATGTCTATCTAGTGTGACTTCAGCGGTTTAAAAATTTAAATTAATAAATCTCACATATCGCTATTGCCCTATTGAGAGGGATGCATACTAAGTTAAGAAAAGTTGGCGGTACTCATAAGCTTAAAACAATACCAAATCCTTACAAAATATTCCAAATCTAAGAGCAAAAATGCAAACCATTACTTTAAAAAAAACTATGTCATAAAAGTAAGTATACTTTGTCATAAAATCAATAATTTCATTTAAATCTACTAATATCTAAGTATTAAGTATATAGAACAAGAACAAGAAGTATTCAACATGTGGTTGTTTTCATTTAGTTTTCGATTATTATTAAAATCAGATTTATGTTCAACTAGCCTTCAACCCGCGCTACGCGTGGGTTTCATGCTAGGTATTTGTGGCTACACTTCCTAGTGTTTATATACTTCATTATCTACTTAGTCAAGCTATTAAATTAGTTTTGATAACAGATCTATCGGTTTTAACCAGCTAACGGAAGGCAATGTGATTCGTGCAACGGTTGCGGTTGCAGTTGCAAATTGGAAAGCTAATAATGAGGTGATATAGAAGAGCTAGGCCTAGAGGCCGAGAGAGAGAAGATAGAAAAGTGGGAGGAGGTGGGGATTGAAGGGGGCTGGGCTATAACCTGACAGAACGTTAGTATAAGCTTTATAAGGCCTAGAAGAAACATTAACTTGACGCGTGAATGTCATTATCATGCTCTATCAAATACGGCTCCGGGACCAGTAAATATTTAATAACTTTGGTTCCACTCAATATTTTTCGATGAAACCAAGCCTACAAATTGCACAACATGTTTGCGCTCACCTCTGAAAAAAAATTAATTGATTTCATTCAGCCAGTTTTGCGCCTATAAAGTCTGACTGAGGCGACAGACACACATACACACATACATACATACATACATACATACATACATACATACACGAAAAAAGTAAAGGCCCAATTCGGTTTTCGGGATGTATAAAACGAAAAAGTATCCAAAAAATTTTCAATTCTGACCAATGTACAGACAAAACTTTAATTTTATATATATAGATAATACCTGAGAAACTAGATATTTTCAAGGAAAACGATATTTCAGTGAAGTTTAAATACGTATTTAAATGGTTCACATTTGAATATATTTCAATATAAATCGTCGACATTTTTTTTTAGGAATAATTATTTTTTTCTCGCAATTTTTTTAGTATTTCAAAAACATACTTTTTGGGACTCAGAGCACCCTAAAAAGTAAAAATCCATAAAAATTTTAAAATCGAATTTACGCTACACCTTAATACATTGTTTTAAATTTTTTATAATTTTCTCTTTTATATAAGTACAAGAAGGGCTGGAATTGATATAATTTTTTTTTTCTCCAAATCGTCGGCAAATCCACTTCGTGATTACTTTTGACTGACCCCTGCTTTCCTCAATTTCTATTTAATGATCGCCGATTCCCATAAATGCTTAATTTAATGAGAGTTTCTCTTTCTAACTAATCCCTTAATCTAATGTATTAGATTATCACCTTCAATAAATTTAACTACACTAAAACATTTGTTTCCCTAGCAGGAGTAATTATTGGGTGAATTTGTTTTGAACGAGTATGAGGATGTTACTAGTTTTAGATGGGAGTTTAGTTATTTTGTTTCCTGTACTCGGTCTGTAGAGAGTTTAGTTAAAATAAAATCAATAGCAGTGGGACGCGAACCTCACCTTGTGTTACTCGGGCAAATAATTTAAATGTATAATTCCAGAGTCGGAGGCAACGAGTTCACCCTCTCTGTACCTGCCTGCATCTCTTCCTCCTCTCCATTCACTTCCTACTAGAATTTATTTCTTTTTTTTACTTACAAACCTTTTTAAAGAAGATAAAAAAACGTTAAATATTTTAAGAAAGTTGTAAAGAAATATGCAGTAAGTATGTGCAATATTTCTATGTTAAATTTAGTTAAAAAAAAATAAAAAATAAAACTCCTAATTAGTGAATAGAGTTGAATTAGGTGTATAAAGCAGCGAGAGCTAAAAGTATCATCACAGCAAAATCATGAAGATCAACGAATTAAAGGCTTATTACACATTTCGTCAGTATTATCCGATTTGGTGCAGAAAAAATACAATCACACTCCCCGGAAATCAAAACACCTCTGGATTTACGTCATTTAGGTCTCAGAATAGATTTTCATCTCTAAATATCTTGCACCCAGAGATAAATATTTGAAATACAATTTTTATTTTATTTTCATAGCTTTTTTATGATATGAACTACGTTACAATGGAACTTTAAGAGGGGATTAGAGGTGGTTAGAAATAAATTCGATTTTGATGGATTTACAATTTTTCATGGGGTCCCCTAAATGGTTTTTAAAACATATCGGTCTTGTTGTACGTCTCTGCAAACGTGTGAAGACAAAACTACTGGACTAATGTCAATAAAATTTGGCATACGTCTTCATCAAAATCATAACCACGCGTTGACAATCAGGAAATTAATTTTAGCTCGAAATTTGGCGGCAAAACTCCCAAAACACTCTGACAAACGTGAAACAAAATGATTTTTCGAAAAGTGCGATATATGATTAACAATTATGCAATGACCAGTTTTATTAAATAATTCTATAATTTATTCCAGATAAATATTAATCTAACAATAATTAGGTAGCCATATAAGTTGTTAACCCGGGATATAACTAGAATATCTCTTTGCGAGATATTGAAAATAAACCCGATTTAGTTAAAAATCGAAAAAACATTAAATAAACCATCTGTAGAACACTGTTTAAATATGTTTAAAAATAAATTGATCAAATAAAATATTGAATATTAAATTACAAATATTTATGGACAAAGGGTTCCAAAATGTTGAATAATATTTTTGTTATTTATATATTTTGGGGGAATTATCGCCCAATTAATTCTAATTTCAAGGCTATGTCATAAAGCAATGGAAGAAGAAAAAATACTACCTTTTCACCTTTTAATGGAAAAACATTCAATCATGTTTATGTATTTGGACATTGAATCCACATATCGGCATTTCAATGCTTCTCTATAAAGTGGAGAAAACTAGTGTGGTAATCAATTTAGTCTACTAGCAGCTCTGATATAATTTTGTATTATATTTAAAACTTACGTCGGCGAAGTATAGTACGATAATGAATAAAAGTGAAAACCCACCAACCTCCAGTTATATTCTAACTTCCAGGAACGATAATTAAGAATAACATTTTTCGGAGATTTCTTCTATACCCCAGTGCTAAAACACATACACGTTAAAAAGTGAGTAATGAATGCATTGCCTTTTTTCAAATCCCCATTTTACTCTTACCTAATATTGTAATTAATTTTTAAACGTTTCCTTTAACTTTTGCCCCTACAGACAAAATTTAAAGGGATTAACCGAAGATCTTGTTTTAATTTTACTTGTTTAGGCTCCTAATATCATGTTAAACCAGCTGATCTGATATTATTTTGAAAGGTCGGGTAATCTAAGTTAGGAGTTGTGGGTTAAATTACAGGTTTAAGTTGTACTGTAAGGTACTAAGCCGGAGGTCAGCTCGGGATCACCGTTAGTCAAGTAGTTTGAACGCCTCAGGGATTTACAGATGTTTCCAGTTAGATGGTTCGGTTCGGACCATCTAACCGGATTCCCGGAGTTTTAGCGACATTTAGAACTAAAACACCTTGGAGCTAAAACAATTTGGAATGTTTCTCTCTCTAGTTGAAGAAGGGATTAATTGGGAGGGGTTTAGGTAGGATTAAGTCGGGATTTACTTGATGAGCTGGAGGGACTAGACTCTAGAGTTGGGTGACATCCCGACCCAAGTACTTCAACCTGTACTAACAACAAGTTTGAGTTTTCTATCAGAAACAATTTGAACCGAGCTCTATATCCATCAACTTGCACAAAACTACTCCCTCCTCCAACAACTTCTAAACACACCTTCACTTCCTAGTCCATGTCAAGTAAACTGTAAATTAGCCTCTCTTGAAGTACCCACAACATTTTTTAAAATGTAAATTACACACATTCATTTTCATTAGGCCGCTGTAGGATCACTTTTATTCAATTGCAACAATACAAACTAACTAACTATTAACTGTATATATACATCATAGCAGTTAGAGAATTTCAGAGTTGTCCAGGTTCATTTTATAAAAAAAAGTAATGTATAGTATACTTCTATACTAGATTTAAATTAATTTACACGGTTTGAGGTCCTTTGAGTCCAAAAAGTAGTTTTTATGGAAATAAATAAAAACACTATACTAATTCAATGAATGTTTATTATTGTCATAAACCACAAAGAAAAACAATAAAATACAGGCAGGTGTCGTCTACACAGATATCTACAGTGTACTTATCAATGATCAATGCACATCAATAAACTAAATAAGTCACCCACGACTTTTTTGGCCTGAGCGTCGCGTCAGGCCAAAAAGAAAATCGGTACAGCCAACTTCAACATAACTTTATCTTATACAGAGAAAAACTGAATTTAAATAAAATAATTTCTAATTAAATAAATTGATTTTCAGCATATTTAAAAAAATTTGTGTTATATTTCCGGTTAAAATATATTTATTTTAATCAATATCTCAGGAATTACGACTATATAACTAACGACTTATATGCTTAAATTCATATTTCATGGCTCTAAAATTTATAAATCAAACTCGCCGAAAAACCGTTTTCGGGTTTCTTTTTCTGACTTAATTCATAGTTTTTCGTGCCCCCAAATTTAGAGTTGTAATTAATTTCTTTATTTCGCCTGAATGCGTAATACTTCTAGAAATGTTTGAAATATTTATTCGAATTCGGCCCATTTAGGCTCTAAACTTTATACAAAAAAAACCGACATAATAACTACATAAATTAGAAATTAAAGAAATGTTAGACTCTAAAAAACTAGTACAGTTGCAATATACAATTGTTTTTAATCTTTAATAGCAAAATATACAAATGAGTGATGGACAATAGCTGATCCTTAAATCTCGTCTTTTTGGCGCTAATTTGGCACGGATGTTCGTTTAAGGACGTTCAGAAAGAAACCTCTGTTGTCAAGAGAGTGCTGTAAAAAAAATTAGAAATCATATCTTAATTTTTAAAAAACACGATTCTCTGCCTCTTTTAAAATTGTAATTTGGAGCGTCGAATTGAATTTAAATTGAGTCCGAAGAAAAAAAACTTGGTGGAGCGGGAAACCTTTTTTTAAAAAAAAATTGAATGAGAAGCGGAATGGAAATGAAGATAAGGGGATGGACGTCAGACCCGGGAAAGTATGAAAAGCAGAGAGGAAACCAACAAGGTAAGGAATCAAGAAAAACGGAAATTTCAAATTAAGAAACCTTTAAAAAAAAATGGCAAAGAAACATTCGAGATGTCAGAAAAAAAGTCAATGAAAAAAGGATATCCTTAGAGAACGAAAACAGGACAAAGCCTTTAAATTGTAATTATAGCTAACAAATCTACAAAAACTAACAGGAAGGGTTATATTTAACTTACAAACAAGTCAAGATATATAAAAATTGTGCAAACAAAAATTTTAAACCGTTTCAGAATCCAATACATGTTTATTCAACATTTTGCCCCAGTTGAGCAGTCCAATAAGCCTATCAAATTTGGTACAGTAAATTTCGCTCACCCTTTATATTATACTACATAATATTATGTATATCATATTATGAGAGAAATACGACTAAGTAAAAACACAATTCAAACACAAACTACACCCAATTATTATAAAACAACAAATAAATTAAAAAAAACTGTCTGATAAACCTCATAATAAACTTTCATATATTGCTAGTTCATACAAAATTAATTCACCTAGTGTTTTCCACTTTCTTAATTGATGCAGGTTTTCCAGCAAACATTTAATTGTTATTAAACATTTCATCAAAACAACAATACAAATATTTACTACTCGGCGGGGAATCGAAACCCAATCTCCCACCTTCTGCATTTCAATTTGTTTTCGAGTTTATCGAAGGTAACGAAAGCTACCTTCGGTGTGTATGATAAAATATGTGATCTTTCTGAAGAGTTCTCCGATTGCAAAAATTCCAAGACAAGATATCAGGGAACATTTTTGGTTCCAAGTCTGTCTGTCGGTCTGACGCTCAAGTTTTGCGAACCCACATATTAAAAACTACTCGTCCAATTTTAATAAAATTTGTATAGAAGGGAAATTAGTCCATTGTCAGTCCCTTATACGTCCATTTGTACCTTCTGCGTCCATTTGTTTCTATTTAACATTCGCACAAACATACATTTATTTATATCTATATCTTCAAAAGTACTTATCTGATTTTTGTGAAATTCGGTTTGTTTATCGAATGTAGATCGCAGAAAGCACCATATTAATTTATGTTCAAAAATTAGGATATGTTGGTTAGCAACTATTAGGAGACAAACCGACAGACAGACACGGAACCAAAAATGATGCCTGATTTGTGTCTTAGAATATTTGAAATAGGGTACCTAACAAATGTTCTTTCTTCGGAACGATCACAATGCTTCCGTTACCTTTGGTAAGCTCGGAAGCAATAGTAATAAAATAAAGTAAAAATACTTTTCCGAGAGGAAAAATGGGTGACACTGTACACACGAAAATTAAAGAAGGAAAATGGGGAACAGCTGAAGTTGTCGGTTATTTAAACAAGATGTTCGCTACCAAACACATGTCACTTTTTCTCAAACAAGAAATTTGTTTGGTTGTTGACAGTCATACAAGGCAAGGTGACGTTTAATAACAGAGTAATGTTGTGTTTGGTTGCTCTGTGTTTGCTCTCCCCACATATTGTTACTTTTCCTAACATTATAAATATATTACTATTCCTTTCCAGTTCAAGTCAACATGTAAAATCCTAACACGCCTTATACTTTCTTATTACGTCACCTTAGCTTTCATCTTTTCTCATTTTTTATAGACATAATTTTTGTTTTCTTTCATAGCTATATCATTGTTTCTTAGTTTATATATGTATTTATATAAATAGGGAGCTCCAGCTATTAAGCGTAACCCATTTATATTTTTTTGTTATTAGAAGATAAAAAAACCCACACACACACACAAATGCACATTTCGTTATTTTTGAGCGTAGTTTTTGAATATGGCGTCGATAATTTTTCTGGACTTGACGTTAGGTTGTTATCGACTAAATCTATCGAGTTTTTATTTTTACATAGGAACTTATTGTTTTTACTTTCTCGTAGCACTAGATTACTTATTGCTACTAGTAGAGAACTTATTACTTTGCGCATAGTATTCAAAAAGAAGAGAAAGTATTAAGATGTACCCGAGTCGAAAAACAGTGGTTTCTATTAATGTCTATCTATTAATAGTCTGTCGTTTGCACGGATGCGTGGATCCTAAACTACTGGGCGGATTTCTATGGAATTCAGCCGAAACATCTGGTATATAATACACATATTCAGAAAAATTTTATTCTGAGTCGAAATCGAGAAATGAATTTTAGCTCCTAATAAGAGGGCGGTATCAAAAAAAAAACAAAAAAAAAACTCCCCCCCCCCCCCTAAAAAAAACTCTGAAGAACGGAAAAAACATACCTATATATCTAAAACGGCTCCGAAGATTTTAATTATAAAAAATTAAAATAAATTCCATATGTAAATACGACCGACGATATAATTAGATTCCCGGGGAAAATCTAGTGCACGAGATATTAATGAAAGTAAATTTGATTTTGTTGAAAATTGAAAACAAAAAAGTATACAACTACTAGTTGCGAATATACTTACAAATTTAAATAAATAAATATATAATATATATATTATATATCTGTGTGTGTGTGTGTTTTGTATACACATGTTATGTCTTAGTTTAAGTTTAACCATTGTATTTAATTATACGAAAGGCATACTTCTTTGAGTGAGAGAATAGAAGATGGTCCTTCCTTACTTGTCATTTATTTTCCTTTCTTTTCTAAAAAAAGAGAATAAAGTTTAAAAGAAAAAAAGGACTTAAAAGAAATGGCAAGGGTAAGAGAAGGAACCGAGTACAAAAAACCCAAAAATCGACTCCAGTTTTAACGGGGCTATACTACGATAAAAAAGAGCACCCCTACCCCCCTCCTAAATCTGCTTCCAAGCCATAACGGTTATACACCCTACGTCTGGAACCTTGTAAAAAAATATTTACGGGAGGGGGCTTTAGTCAGGGCAACACGAAATCCTACGACAAAGCGAAAATTCCCTAAACCTCAGCTTTTTTTCCCTCCCTACCTGGGGTGGGAGTGGGTTGTGCGACTGCAAAAAAAGAAATATTGGGTAGGTTCCAAAAATAAAGCTCACAACCTAGTTGAACTAAAAAAAAACAACCCTAAACTTCCTTTAACTAACCTAGTTTTTTCCCACCAAATAAATCAATAAAGCCCGCCAAAAACAAGACACCAGAGTGGACAATTTTTTTTTTTTTTTTACTCTTAACAGATTTTTTATATATACGTTGTGTATTATACGTTTTATATGTATATATGTGTATATATATATATATGTA
>KZ651121.1:33510-45952 GCA_001010745.2 Gerris buenoi
TTTTTTAAATTGGTCATCTTGATTTCTCAACGTAAAATTCATTAATAAGCTGTAGCTTGCAATATTATGTGAAAATATATCATAGTAATTGTCATAAATAAAGATCGGGGAAGATATTTCCTTTTGTTAAACTCTGCTACAACTTTATAAAGGATAAATAAAATAAAATTCCACTTTAGTTCAAGAATAGATTTTTATATTGTAGTTAAGATACTTGTGGCTAAAAATGTTTTAGTTTTCATACATTTATTTCAATCATATCTTCATCCAGTTTTCTTGTTATATATTTGTAATGTTTTTTGTAATGTTGCTAGTTTGTTATAAGTTATAGTTGGTTATAAATAAGTATAATATAGTTTGTAGGAATTTAGTTTATATTTACTCCATTATTAGAGGACTAGAATTTGCTTTTTAGCATAGGACTAGTATTGACTACGTTATCAGTGGGCTAAAATTTACTGAGCTATCAGTGGAATAAAATGTATTATGTTAGTTGTGGAGCGTGGACCAGATGAGCATAGGAGTAATTTGATCAAGATACTTTATTGAACAGAGACTGCTTTCAATTACGAGTGGCCAACTTCATTGCTTCAGAGAGACAAGAAGAAATGCTTAAAAGAAAGGAAGAGGATTTAGTGTAGGACCTAAAAAAGAGGTTGAATATAAATTGTAATATTTAATACCTGTGCGTAGATTCTGCAATGTTTAGTGAAAAAATAGTAAAGAATATTAAAGGAACTAGAATCTTGCAGTATTTTCCGCTTGGTCAAGTGAGAAAAAAAGGAATTTTAGGTAAGCCACGTGTCTGAAAGGAAGAACAAATTTTAGTAAACATTATTTAGTTGCCAAGGTAGCGCCGTGGATAGTAAGTCTAGTCAACCGGAATGTATCCTTGTTCGTCCGTTGCTGTCTTTGTACTTCGGACAACCGACAATAGATGAATTCAGAAGGCTTCAGTAGTTCAGTTCTAAACAGAACTGAAGAGGTTTCTAGCTTTGGTCCTTTTATCACCAGTATCCTTAGAAGAAGGATTAAGCTTCTTTTGGATCATTTTTATTTCAATCTTACGGAAACTTATTCAAACTTACATGGATTTCCACGGCCAAAATTCTGGTCTGATATTGGAAGATATCATTGGAAAATGTCAAACAATTCATTAAATAATTATAATAAAGAGAATGTAAAAGATCACGTTAGAATTTATTCTTTGATCTCTTCCTTCTTTGATCAAAGGGTATTTTCTCAATCATGATTGTGGTAATTAGACAGTAGTGGTCCTAATCATCCAACTTTATTTGAGATTGACACCACACTTTCTGTGCTGTAGTGATAACTGTTATCATCTGCAATCCACCAAATAGAAAAGTATTGGGTTCGATTCCAGGTAGAAAGGATAAAAATGACATGCAAAGTATGTAATAGCTTAAACTAAACCATCTTCTCAGAAGGATTTATGTTTAGGGATGTGCTACAGTATGGTATAAACCTAAGATAACATCTGCTCTTGAAACATTGTTAAAACAACACAACAATTTAGACAATGAACTATGTACCGATGTTAACAATCGATACTTTAATAAGTAAATAAATCAATACATTTAATGTTGGAGTATGCAATATTTCTATTTTTCAAAGAGCACTATGTGCGCTCTTGGTTCTTGATAATCTGTCTGATCTTCATCAATTTAATTAAAAACAATTTCTCTATACGCTTGTTAAAGATGCTATTCATGAAATTGAATATATTAGCTTGAGTTCTTTCGTTGAAAAGTAAAAGTGATTTCAGATTTAAAAATACGAAAATGCAAATAATAACCCTTAGAGGTTAAAAGTGTTGACAAACCGCAAAAAATGTGTTACTGGTAAAAGCATCTTTGTTACAAAGTGTGTCGAATAAGTATAAGACGGCTCCTTGCCTTTGTGAAAAAATAGAAAGAGAGTTAACAATAACAGTAGGTAGGCTTCTGGAATTGTAAATAACAACGGGATGGATTGTCAACAAGGGTTTGACATTCATCCAGACGTTCCTTTTCAAGGATTGCGTACGTCCCAACATAAAAGATTTCGGAAGGCGTGGATTGTCACACAAATAGCACGTGTTCTAAACTTAGGGGTATGTAATTCTTACTTATTGCTTTCCTATCTGTAAATAAGTAATGTATATAGGTAACATTTGGTAGGTATATTTACTTTGAAAATATCTTGAAGGGGAACTAAGTTACAGGGTATTAAGACCTCTTGAAGGTATCTTCTAAAGGTAAAAGAAGGTAATGGACACTCGAGTGTGTGATTGTGGTTCGTATCAAGTAGGCTTTTTACGTGAATACTTGCTATCGTATGTGTGTGGGGTTGGGCAGGTAGTTTTTCTAAGTGTATACTTTTCTTTTGTTGTGAATTCGTACTCCAGACCTGATGCAGGATTGTTCAGGTAGGGCACATTGGGGAAACAACAGTAAGTAAAGGATGTGGAACAGATCTGTGTGAAATTTTCAGCACTTTAAAAGGTGGTACTTCTGCTTTTGTTTGTTTGTAACTTCAGAATGACATATTAGTTTCATTAAAAAACGAACTATTCAATTGGTAGGCTTTATTGTTTTTCTTAATAGTTGTTTTGATTTTTGTTTTTTCAATAGTTCGCATTATAAAGTGCTTTAAAACAATGCATTTACTAGTGATTTTTTTGTTGTTTATTTTTATTGTGTGTAATATAGTCTTTATGAATAAGTTTTTAGTAGCTTTAATAAAAACAAAGAATTACTTTTATTGATAATCTCCGTTTCAAAGTGCTTATGGAAGTCTTTCTCACGGTTACTACAAACTTAAACGTAAAACCATAAACCATAAACATTTAACACAAATTCAGTAAATTGTCTCGATGGATTTAGATCTTCTGGAGGAGTTCGTATCAGAGATTTTGTGAATCAACCAACCTATTGCAGGGATCATTCTCAAGGGATTTCTTCATGCTAAGAGTCGGTTGCAAATGAATCGAAATATCTGAATTCACCAAAAAGAATTTATTGGACTCTAGCCGTGGAAACCTACAGTATACAAGTACAGAAGTGCCTATCTCTTTTTAAAGAAGTCTGCTTTCAGCAAATTATTGGGTGTTTATTAATTTTTAAGAGGAAGGTCCATAACATTTTGATCAACTCAACTTAATTACTTGGATTTTAGTTTTAAAAGCTTTAAAGCTCCTATAAGAAATGTTTATTTGATGAATTGCAATGGTGTCATCTATAAAAAAGGTTCTTGTGGACGAAAAGGTGAAAAAGGACACTTAAAGTCCTCTTTCCTTCGAAGGAAACTAAGAAAATAAAATACCTTTATTTGCGGAAGTGACTAAAAAAGAGAGAAAAAAGTAATGGGGAACTGAATAGGGCAAAGTGCAAAAAGACAAAGAGGAAGAGGGTGTATAAAGGGATTGGCCTTTTTTCCCTGTGAGTACCTCCGGTAGGAAATTGGAATTACAAATGAAAGGAAATAAAAAGAACGTAGAGAAAGTATGTGTCTCCAACAACAACCTGTTGGAATGAGAGATGGAAAGCAAGGGAGAGACAAAGGAAAGATTTCCTCTTAGTGTACGAAGGACAAGGAAAGGAAATCGTGTTGGTTGTTGCCAAAATGAAAGAAGAATCTAACAGTCGGTATAAAAGAGAAGAAGGGGGAGCCAACGGTAAAAGACCTCCAGAAAAGGAAATAAAAACGTGAGTTAGCTCAACTGTGAGATTTCGAATGGGGAGGGGGGGGGGGGGGGGGAAAGGGGAATTGTACTGAGAGTTCGTATCTCCGGACAAGAGGGGAAATTTCGTGAGTGGAACAGAGTTGAATGGGGTAAAGGCAACCGGTGTCAGTTCTGGGGAAAAGCTTTTGGGGGAAGAGAAATACAGAGAGAGAGAGATTTAATTCGGAAACGGATTTGTAACTGTGGAGGGGGAGGTTAACAGTAAGGCTCGGAATGGAGAGGGTCCAAATTCAACAGGTCGTCGTTTCAATTCCAGCATTCTCTCACTGTTACTTCTGTTATTTTGTTACTTTATCTGTGTGTGAATTCAACTGATCCTTCTCCTTGTGGAAATCTCCCCTTTACAGACGAAATAAATGCGTCCCCGGCTTGAAAATCCTTCCTCCCTTTTACCGAGCAATTGTTTTCAAAACAGAAGCATTCAAAAACATTTATATACACACCTCACACTGACGACAATATTAAACAGCCTTCTGATGACATAACACGGCTTTTCAAGGTTCAAATGAGTTTCAAAAGGGGTGAAACAAAACATTTTAAACCAGCCCAAATTGAACACGTTTCCTTTGTCACTTTTGAATGAACATTTAAACTACCATAAAGTCGTTCATTTCAATTCAACCCTTTCATTTGGATTTAAAGTACGATAATTTTGGCTAAACATTTCCTTTTTTTTGGGAATAAATTCCTCATAATCATTTTACGATCCTTCATTCAATAAGTGTGCTAATTTGTCGTATACACACTAAAATAAGCATACATATACCTGAAATTTAACAGTTGTTCTTCATGATTAGTCCATTTATATGATCTCTTTTTGTAATACATGATATATAATATACAAAGTTGCTCAAATCCACTCCTGCCAATGTTTTTTCTATTAAAAATGATACATCTGATTTAAGAACATGTTTACTATAACTGCGAATAATAAGAGCTTAATGACATTAAAAAAAAAATAAAATAAATAAAGTTCTTTTATCAGTAAAGGAAAAGTATATGTTCTCCCATCAATCAAAGACAAAAATATTTTCCAATATCAGTGAAGGAAAACCTTGATTATCTTTCTTCTAAGGAGACTCTAGTGAGGGAAAATTCGGTGTATTCTTCGTTGTATTATGATGTTGTAAAAGTGACAATTTAAAATATAAATGGTTAATCTTGGTTAAGTTTGTGTTACAAGCAGAAAATTAAGTCAGATTATAGTAGATGATCTGTAAGCCTGACCATTAGTAGTTTTAGCCAGTTTGCTGTTGACATTTTTTGGCATTAACATAAGCTTTTCTAACCAATTTGATGAGTCAGCAATTAACAAAGTTGTATTAATAGATTTTATAAAATTAACATTGCAGCCGTTATTTTTTATTACATTTCGTCCTAGACCGATTGTTTTTTTCTACAGTTGACCCTATTCAATCCGATTGTTTTTTTCTACAGTTATCAATATGAAGTAATTAGTAGTAGTAGCTAGAAATTACGATTTCACCAGTTATCAATATGTGTAAGCCATGATTAGTAGTAAATCTAAATAGATTAAAATCAATCTTACAAATTATCGACCAAGGGTTATTAGAGTCGATATTACTGTCAGTAAGCAGAGTCGATATTTACCAGTTGTACTTAGTCTAACTATATTACAAAATAATAAAATATTTTAACAACATAAATATAATAAAAACAAAAACAAACACATTTAATTGGTCTAACAAAGGTAGCCATAATAACCAATTATATTATTTATTCTTTCTTACATATATTGAATGCAATAATTTAACTAATCTATTACGAACATAAGAAAATGTATAAAATATATCTTTAAAGGAAAGATATATACATATATTTTTAATTAGTTGCAGCTAACCAATTTTTGTTATCAAATTACACCAATATAATTTATTTTCATATACATGTATAATTGTTGTATAATCTCAATAATAGTATTCAAATTAAAAATAAACAAAGCAAATGGGAATAACAACAAAAAAATAGGTATATTATTATTTAAGGATTTGAATATTTCCTTATTATTATATTTGTATTTTATCCTATTTATTTCATTATTTTAATTGCCAATAATTGATCAATTATACTATTTTTTTATGAAATAAATATATTATTATAATTAAAACCGATTTAATTGTATTTTTTTAAGGTGATCTATTTTTAATATAATATTTATTTTCAAATTTAACAAATTTCTATGACTATGAATTCATTTTTATTTTATTTATTTTCTTTGTATAATTAAAATATTATTTATATTCATATATAATTTACTTTAAAAATCCACAGTAGCTAATGTATAACAACAGACCATCTTTTTTTCCTTTCATTTATGAATTAACGGAAATAAATTATAGTTAATGAAAGCCGTCGACATTGTGATTTTTCTCAATTGCAAATCAATTGATATAGTTCTGTATATATTTTATTAATAATGAGAAAGTTCCGAAAAATTCAATTACTCGTATGGTCACTCTTTTTGAAAGAAATATATTTATAGAATATAGGTATAATAAGAGTGGATTCATAAATTTCTTAGTTATCTCTTTTAACAAGACTTATTTCATCATTAATATAAAATTTTAATGAATTTGTTTTTCTTTTTTTGTTTACAGGTATGTTGGTGACAAATTTTTAATTAATTTTTTATGATCAAGCCACCATAAACTAAATTAAACAAACTATATACGTGAATAAGTGGTAAGTGATTATTATTTATTTATTTTTATCAAAATTTTTTTTTTTTTTTTTTTTTAACCAACATTGATTGGTGAGAAGGGTAAAATTTTATACAACATCATAATCAATATGCATTCAATAAAACAATACATCAATTAATTTCATATTGACCGCAACTGTTCATTATTCATCCGATGAAATTATTAACTGTTATAAGTGTACCAAATAATAATAACCATTAAAATAAATCAGTGTTAACTTTAAATTATTAATTTTGTTTAACATTGATCTGAATTTTTGGTCAAAAATGAATAATTTCAATTTATTAAGTTTTAATAAGTTCTTTAACCTTTTTTTTTTTTTTTTTTTTTTTTTAATTAAATAATGTATTAAAGTATTGAGTTGCAAAAAGAGACTTATTGTCATAATTTATTACAATAATCATATTCTAAGGCAATTTGTATGCGTTTATCAGACTTGGATCATACATCCGAGCACAATTATTACATCTAATAAATATATACATTTGCGTGTGTGTATGTATATGTCTGAAATATTTTTTTTTAATGTCTTTCAAAGTAGGAGCGCTGACTTCTTCAAGAAGTTGGCAGAGCAGTAATTAACGTTTTAGCGTTTATTTTTTTTAAGTATGCAAATTTTTAATGCCGTTATACTTGTGCCCTGAGGGACTTATTTATAAAGTCTGACATTAGGCATCGCGTCCAAGAATAATTAGCTTCTGTTCTGGCTTAATTCAACCACGATAAATTGAAACTTTTTTTATATACTTCGTTAATTTTTTTAAAAAAAAATGCTCTATTTAGAAAATAAGATCTTGTCAACGCCTTATAATTAAATTCATTAATGTGGCGTATAAACCTTGTCTATTTATTAAGTGAGTGTGCAAATTTGATTGAAAATTGTTTGATTTCATTGCCATGGAATGAAAAATTATATTTTATTTTTAGGTCATATTATTATTATTATTTTTATATCATCCAATTATAACCAATGGTAATCAATATGAATTACATTAACATCTTCGCCGAAAAAACCAAATATAAGTGAGGGTAATAAGGAGATGAGTCTGTTCTTGATGATAAAGGCTTTTAAGGTTCAAAAACCTATAATTATCCAGGTTCTAGTAGATGCAAGATGTGCACTACGCTAATATTGCAATTGATTGATGGGTGTAATTTGGCTGAACCCTCATTCTGAAAAGATGATTTTCTGATTTCTAATTCTGCCATAATACTGTTATTTTAAAATATATACGCATTATAAATTGCAGTTTGAATACTGATATTTATATTGTTCAGAAATAATATATTTAATAAATACAAATGAAAATTAAATACCTTTTAAATGGTACATGCATGGCTACGTTTTTATGATTCAGAAATTTTAATTATGTCCGTGAATTAATATGAAGCGGTGAGATTTCGCGTTTCAATGCATGTGTTATGAAAATGTCCTGGTATTTTTAACACATGAATAACTTATGAGACAATTTGCACATTATTAACTACGTCACATGCTCTTAGAAAAATGACGAAATTAAGTTAGTTGAACCGTGTACTTATTTTAACACAAAAAACTAATAGCGGCTAACAACCGCTGAGTTTATCCAGTCGAAAGAATGCTGCTGGGGATTTAAAAACATATTGAAGGGTCCCAAGAACTCTTTCCCTTAGGTAAATCATCGATATTGAAAGAAAAAATGTAGTAGGCTTTTAAGAGACTAAAATAGAAGCATCACGAAGATTATACTAACAGGAGCTTAATAAAAACGGTAGAGGACAATATAGGTTAAATATGAATGGACAAAATAAAAGAGAAAAGGTGATACTTACGTAGGGGACGTTAAATATAAAAGGGAACTGCTGTCCATCTGCTCCGTAGTGTTGTCCCCAGCGGTGGCTCATTAGCTCAGGCCCGCCTACTGAGCACCACGCCGTCCCTGCATTGCCCCACTCCTTACCCTAAGTTGTATTCAATGTTGCTACTATTTTTGTGTGTATTGTTTCTTTGTTCGTGGATTTTTTTCTTCTACATGTGGTGTTGTCATTTTTATAATGTTTCCTCCCCTTATCTAATTCATTTTTTTTTAATGTTCTTTTTTCAATAAGGGTGTTGGAGACACGCAAAAAGGGAGAGACAATTTACAATGATACCTTTTATTCGAATAGTTATCCCTTCATGCTCTCTATCTCTCTCCCTTTTATCTTCTTTTAGTGGACTTGAAAGTAACAATGGTGGTTGTATAGAGGCCCCCTCTTCTAGTTTTACCCGCCATTATGTTTAAGGGATTTTTTGCTTAGTGTGTCACACATGTACAAGTATGTTTGTAACTCAAAAAAGTGTTTGAATGCTGTTTGTGTCTACTTATATATATTTATATCCATTTATATAAAAGAGGATATGGGCGTGGTTTGTTGCTTGGTAGTATGGGAAATGAAATACAAAAGGAAAGAAGGATATGTTATAGTTTGTGTGTGTGTGTGTGTGGTGGATTTTACAAATGGATTCTAAATGTATTATTCAAACCGGGTGTCATTGCATTGGAATGAGGGGAGTAATGGCCGTTATTTCTTATTTTTATTATATTTTGTTTCTTGATTTCTGTTGCATTCGTGTAAAAGAAAATAAAATGATTTATTATATATTTATATTTGGGCACAATCCATTTCTCTAATTTGTAGTTAACTAATGTAATGTCAGGAGATCTATCCCATTATTAGGTTTAACAATTATGCGGTGGCTTGAAATAGTATAGGTTCGGCAATGCTCTCTACAAATTTTGGTGCATTTTTAGGGTCCGTAGGCAAAAGCCAAGGACCCTTATATTTTCGCGCGTGTGTGTCTGTCCGTCCGTCCGTCGCATGCTCTCACGGCTACACCTTTCGTCCGATGACTTTGAAATTTGGCATGTATATGTCTTGTACCTACCCACACATTTTAAAAATATAGCGACTTAAAAAATTTTTTTTTTTTAAATTTAGGGTAAAAACTCTTGAGGGTTACATTTTTTTTTTCGATGTATTTATATGGCTGTTTTCCGTTTCAATGGCCAAAAACTACTTCATCAAAAGTTTGTTTATGTGTTTTGAGAATATCAGACCCGCATAGGATAGTTCAAAGTATGCTTTTTAGTATTTTAAAGAACACCATCAATAGGGTATTACTCAAACAATACAGTGTTGCCTACGGACCCTCGCTGTGTGCTGACTAGCTTACACTTGACCTGTTAATTTTTTCTTTACATTACTTGCATCACTGATTTGAAAGGACTTTTTTTAATACATATGGTAGGATTTATATTGAACGCTAAAAAGTATCTAATATTTCTCGTCGTCCTTTATAAAGTAAAGTTAAAAAAATGATTTGATCCCCAACTGCCATTTGAACGATTATAAATTCTGTTTGTTGGTTAATAAGCACGCACTTATTAATGAAGTTGCGGAAGATAAAATACTTTTCACTTTCAAGTCTTCTATACTTACTAGTAAAGACCAAGGGCCCCAACTTACTAACTTAAGAGGGGTTTAAACCAACCATGAGGGTGCAACTCAACAGGAAAATTAGTCACCATTTTACCAATATTAGTTTTTAAACATTAGTCAGTCCTCCATAATGCTTTCATTTTTATCTTTGTAGACTTATTCAGATAACTAAAAATCCAATTATTTTTACCCATACATTTCTAATTTACTTTACTTGAAAGCTATTTAATTGTCTTTACTTTATCGTATATAAATTGGATAAAGAGAACAAAAAAGTTTTCTGGTGACACTAAATTTCGTGTATAATATATATAATATATGATCAATAATACGTATAAAGGCAAGCTATTTTTTTTTAGGATTTTTTTATTTGTCTTCTTATTACATATTTTACAGAGGGTGGTTTTTTCGAAGAAGCACCTAAAAAAAAAACCTTTGAAAAATTAAGTTAAAGATAATTCAAAAGAAGAGGGGAAAATAGGGAAAGAGGAAGAAAAACTAAGCGCTTTCCCCTACCACCCATCAACCACCGTACAATACAAAAGTGACAAAACCAAGTTTATTCCTTAAAAACAATTAAATTGGACGTGAAAATGCCTGAAGAGGAAATCTTCACCCTCATCCACTTTTCCGATTTAGCACCCCGTGAAACGGAGGGAGGGGGGAGGTGTAGAAAGTACTGACAAAGGAGGGTAAATATTAGTAAAAAAGGGAGGAGTAATGAATCGTAGAACAGCCTTGACAATAGAGATTTCAAAATATAAATAAATTTAAATTATAGAAAAATAAAAATACAAATAATGAATTAAATTCTTATTTAACATTCATCATAACACGTATGTCATTCATAACATTCATAATATATTGTAGGTAATATGAGTTTTATTTCCTGTAAATTTTACAAAACCTACCTTAGGGTATACCTGCTCTTAGGGAGAAAAAAAACATTCTTGTCAGCTGATTTATATTTTATGTTTTGTCAATATTCTTTTACCTGCAAACTCATCAAATATCTATACGTTATTTGGGTTTTATTCGTGTTGGTTTTTACTGTAATGTAAACTCACTAAATAAATATTCTATTTGAATTTTGTCAGTGCATTATTTACAGCAAACTCATTAAATACCTACGTTGGTGATTTAAATTGCATCAAGGTATGAATTGCATTAAATTTCAAGTCTAATAATTTGCAATTGCAAAAAAAGTAAACTGTTGCAAATCAGAAATGTGGCATAAGTTGGATAGTCCTATAAATCAGTTCAAGAAGGGTATAAAGAAAGAATAGGTAACGCAAGGGGCTTGAACCCTCAACAATTTAACACGTGTACTTATTTATTACTAACAAGACTGACAATAATTAAAATAATCCTCGAAAAATAGACCAAATTTGTGTCTCAGAAGAGGGTACTTGTTTGGAATAAAAGTCCTTTTATTAGAAAATAGATTATTTTAATTTCATCAAAGCTTTCGCTCAGGGAACCTGAGCTTCTTCAGTGATAATCTACAAAATAAATAAAAGTGACAAATAGTAGACAATGAATTAATAAAAAAGTTTAAATAAAAAAATTTTATAAAATAAAAAAGAAAAGAAAACGGAAAATTTCTAACAATAAGTGTGAAACATAAGCTCTTACCAAGTGGTGAGGAATTTATAATAAGATATTTAAATTAAGTTACTAAGTGTTTAGGTAGAGGTTTAAATATAAAAATAATTAAGCAAANTTCACACTTATTGTTAGAAATTTTCCGTTTTCTTTTCTTTTTTATTTTATAAAATTTTTTTATTTAAACTTTTTTATTAATTCATTGTCTACTATTTGTCACTTTTATTTATTTTGTAGATTATCACTGAAGAAGCTCAGGTTCCCTGAGCGAAAGCTTTGATGAAATTAAAATAATCTATTTTCTAATAAAAGGACTTTTATTCCAAACAAGTACCCTCTTCTGAGTTGTAATTCTTAATAAGTCCACAATTCCTCTCTACAATTTTCAAATTTGTGTCTTCCAAGTTTACTATAATTATTCGAACCGATGATTTTAAAGTCATATTACGAAGCAATTTATATTTCATTTTGAACTTTGAAGGTACTGTAACGCGAGAAAAAATATTGTATTATATTTTTTTCGTTATAATAACAACGGAAGGGGGAATGTAAAGTAAGGACTGATTCATACAAATGGATGCCTGCTTAATCTCGTTCACACAAAGCCAGAAGCAGACAGTTGTGCAAACCTTACAGCAACTAAATCAATCATAATACTTTATTTCGTTTCGATGTCTCAGGGGTTGGTAGAGGTGTAACGTTACGGCAGATACAACCAAAGGGGAAAGAAAGAGAACTGCTTCTTGAGCTGATTTATATTACTATGCTAAAAAAAATCATAAAACTTCCGCGTAACATTGAGTAAATATTTCCATGATATCTTTCAAACCAGATTTACCCTTCATCCTTTTACACACTCACACATACACACACACACACACACACATATATATATATATATATATAG
>KZ651121.1:46709-64390 GCA_001010745.2 Gerris buenoi
TATATATATATATATATATATATATATATATATATATACTGAATACACTACAAATTTCAGTGACGGCTCACCTCGAAATGATTTCTCGTGGCTAAGCTAAGGCAACAACATTTATTCCAATAAAAATAAATGTTTGTTTTGATGTGTTGGTCTTAAAATAGAAATAATAACTTATCTAAATTAATTTACCTAATTTTAATTTTTTTTTCCAAATATATAAAATTATGCCCGTTTTCACGTGTTTAACGGCTCTTATATATAATTGTTTGTACGAAAAATATGTATATAAGGTTTAAGGACGTTCAACCAATACGTATACATAGTAATTAATTCTTAAGAGTCTGTTTGATAGGCAACTATATCGTTAGGCAACTTTAGTTGCTTAAATAAAATCTTTTTAATAAGAAACTTTTTGTATTCATATTATGTATAACATATTTTAAAAACATCAAAACGAAATAATAATATAAATACATTTTCTTTTAGTATTTCGTGCAATAAAAATATGAACAAGATATAGTTGAATTATTTATTAGGTAATATATTATCATTATTAAGAATATATTTCTCTCTTTATATTTCTTAATCTACAAAAAAAGTTATGAATTAACCTGAATAATATTTTTCCTTTTTTTTGATGGATTCATATAAGTTTTTTCTCTTAATAATTTAACAAAAATGGAAGCAACAATAAAATTGAAATGTTTTATTATAAAAACTAGTAAATATAACGATTTTTATTCCACTTTTTTTTCTTTTCTTTTCTTTTAATTTTAATTGTTTTTTATATTTATTTCCATTTTTTTAAAAAAGCAGACAAAAAAGGCAGTTATATTTCGTTTCTTCCATTTTAACATGCGTTTATACATTATAATTATTATAATATATCATACACTTGTATACATAGGTATACCCAAAAAACTAAAAGCCCGTTAGATATTGTATGACTTTATATATGTAATTAATACATATTATGTATACTCGAATACCATTTTGATTATAACTTTTATTTATTTTTCTCATTTTCGTAATAAATTTATAGAATTTATGATTTCTTGTCTTCTCATTTTTTCCCCTTAGCTATAAATTTACAACCACATGCGTTACATTTTATAAAATTTCTTTCATTAATTTATTTAGACATTTTTATGACGCCATCAGACTTCTTTATAGTATTATTAATTATTTAATTTTGAGGTGTGTATAATTATATATATTTTCGTGAATGTGTGTGTACATAATTTATGTTTACTGAATTTTTATATAGTCATAATTCATTAGTGTTGTAGTTGTACAATATACGAATCAAATTTTTTATATATATATATATATATATATATATATATATACACCTCAATAAAAAAAATTAGCTCTTACACACCTCTTCAAATAATCTTTTCTCTTGATTGTTTTAAGCCCCTTTACTTAGTTGAAGCTGTGTTGTATTTGTTTAATTAGTTGCGTGTATTCAACTGTAAAACGAGGTCTCTAAATCATTCCTGTAAAGGACAAATGAGTTCTTGATTTGAACTGATAGCCAAATCCCAACCCCTCGTGAGGTTTTCTATTTTGGAAATCCCTTTTTCTAATCTAAATCATTTGACTTGAATTCCAAACATGGGTTTATTTCGATGTACTAAATCCCCCTTTAGGAATCTTTACGTAATGAATACTAATTTATAAAATCTTTTCTACATGGTTTAATTTAGTTTGTTTTATCTTAAAAAGTTTCAATTTTCTCCGAGGCGCAATCGAGAAATGAATTGGAGCTCCAAATTTGGGGTTGCCACTCCCCAAAAATTCAGGAAAAAAATTATTTCTCGAAAATGGTTTCGACGATATTGATAAAAAAAAGAAGTGTAGTCCATTTAAATATGAATCCAACGATAAAAGCCGTTTTCCCGGGGAAAATCTAGTTCCTGAGAAAATATCTTTTAACACGGACAGAGAGAGGCCAGTTTCGATCCTTCACCGAGAAGAAGTTATTTTTATGATAAATTGTAATAAAATTGAATTGTAATGAAATTCTCAAAAATAGTTGATAGTTCTTACGAAAACACGAAAACTAATAAACCCTGGGCTAAGCAATTATGAACTCATACATCATATGAGAAATTTTTTCCGAATACTCTCAGACCGATCATTTTTTTGGATGGGGACTTCGCTTACAGTAAAAACATTTTGTGCTTTAATTAGCTATTCCTTGCAATATTTGGTGCACTCATCTGGAAATTTTTCAATTGTAACTTCTTTTTTGCATTTGTTCGGTGACAAATTCGAGGCAATTTATTTAAAAGAAAGGTTTGATATAAGATCCATTTGATTGTCGATTGAATAAAGGGAGAAGATTTTCAAGTTTTCAACTCCGGTGGAATGTTATCGCGATTTTAAACCGAGAAGGGGAAAGTGACATTGACGTTAAGGCTTGGGTTTCTTAGCGATTCTTCTGCTCGGTCGGGTTCAAGAGGGATCATTGTAAAAACCGACACCAAACTTACCTAGCATCTTCGACTCGGATTAATAGCTCGGTGATTTTTCAACTTGGCGACTTCGCGGATCTTCTTTCTCCACCATCCGCCCCTCCTTGTCCTATCTGAAGAAAAGCAACCGGGCTTAAATCCTTAACTTTAATAGTCTGGGTTAATGATAACGATGCTACGAAAGAGGAAGCTGATATTTTAAGTTTAACGTGATTCTTAAAAGTCAGAATATACTTTCTTCATAATAAATATCTAATAATATAAATATCTAATAAACCCTTTCAAAACTAACGTTTTAAGAACCACTTGGTTTGTAAAAAAAAATTAAAAATAGAATAAAAAAGGTATTCATTACCGAATTGCAATTTGGCGAAAGAAATAAAGTGGTTTTTGGTAACGGAAGTTATCCAATAAATATTGAAATGGCTATTTTTTACTCTCTTGGGGTAGTAAGAACGCCCCTTACAGTAATTTTAATTTTAAAAGGAATAAAAGAGGGGGTCTTTGGTGCCACCGAGAAAAACTCCTTAGAAGAGCATTTATTTCTCCTTCAAGGTGGGAGGCATGTTTTTTCGGGTAAAAAGAGGGATAGGGGGAGGAGATCTTTTAAAAACCTTTTGTTGAGAGAAAGGGGCATCCAACCCTAGGAAAAACCTCCTCCTTCCCTGAAATGAGTTGTAAAATTTAATTTAAGGGGCTAAAGGGAAAAGCCGAGGGTAGTATAAGAGCTATTCGAGATATTTTCCTCCCTTGCTTTAAAGTTTTAGAAAGAGAAAAGCAAGAGGTCGAATGTTTCCTCCTGGGCTACACCCGTCTTCCTTCACTCTTATATTAACTTTTCTTTTAACAGGAAAAACAGCAGAAAAAGCTTAACAAAAGTAAAGTAAAGGTTTCTACTTACCGACTTTAAACCTTTATACTCGTATATATAATTGTTTCTTTAAACTCAAGTCATAAAAATAATATATAGTTCTGACTTCCAACAAATATAACTAGTTCTGTTTCAATTCTTTAAATCTCTTTAGTTCTTAAATAATTTGAATGTCTAATATTCAATCATTCTACATTTTAACTACAAACAACAATTCTATCAATATTTTATAAAAAAATATAAATTTAAAATTAAGTGGAGATCTGGTATGATGAATCTTAACTTTAATCTAGATTAATTTTCATTCAGCTAAACACGAATTAGTGTAGAGCTATTATACAGATAAAATGCTTCACATTTGTGGTCTTAGATTTTTTTTGGGAATATTTTTTAAGAAAGGTTTAAATGGCCAAACTGTGATACTATGAAATTTCTTAACATTGAACTTGTTAGTAAAGTTTGTAAGATTAAATTGAAATAAGAGAGGATACAGGATGGGAAAAAGGGAAGATTCCCACCCTACTGAGGTAAAATTAGAGAGGGTAATAAATTCCTGTTAAAATGACACGTTAATGAAAATTTCTTGGCTCCCTCCTGTTACTGGTTAGGAGGATTTACTGTTGCCTGTGTGAGGAAACTGTTTTGTACGTCGGGTTTTTCCCCGAGCGTATCGTCGCAGCGGTGTGGTTTGGTACTGTCTTGGTGTATTAAACACAGTTATCGTTGTAGTTGTGCTTTCTTCTTCTCTCGCTTAAGAGAAAGGTAATATAACTTGTTTTTGGGGTTTCGTTAAGTCTTTTACAAAAGCCTATGTTAAAGGAATTAAAGCTCTATGTTTCTCGACTCACAGGGAGAGGGGTAGGAAGATGTAAGAAGGCTTCAAGGAAAAAGCATTTCTAATTATAATAACGCTGGCTGCTCTGCTACCACGGGGGGGGGGGGATGAGGGGGGAGGGGGTGATTTATATCGGACTCAAGTATAAAGACTTAATATCTTTTCCCAGGACTTATTGTTGTTTTGGACTTCTTAACCCTAAGATTTGTCGATGTTTCAAGCTATTTAAATGAAACTTTAAACAATAAATTACATTTGTTATTATTACAAACTTTTACTTTTAATTTGATTCAGATAACAAGGTATTTCTAAATTATTGTTTACCTTGATAGTTAAATTATCAAGAAATTTTATGATTCAAATTTACGCTTGTAGTAAACTGAATGTCGGCAAATCGTTATCTCATTAAACTACGAGTACTTTGGGTTTTGCTCAATTTTTTTCCACCTTGAGTGAGTTACTTGAATCCTCACAAGAAAATACTGGGTACACTACTACACTGTTCTCACTACCAATGGCATATTATTTTCCTGTTTATATTTACAGTTATCAGTGACTTATTATATCGCTATTTATATTTATTGTGATAATTAACCCATTAGTTACCGAATTATTTTTTTTCCGAAGTTTTTCAAAATTTATACAAAACTTATGACTAGTACTTCCAATAAGTCGATTAAAAATTAAATTTTATTTTTTTCTTCAGTGGTTTAGCAATGGCGGCGTGTTGCCATATGGCAACATTGGCTACTCAGAGTAAAAAACAAATATTTACTGGAAAATAATTATATTTTTATTTAAGATATAATTTAAGCTATATTTGGCATTGAAGACAAAGAAAATGAAAGATAACATTTTATAATTAACAATTCAATTAATTTCGCAATGTGATAAGTCTCAAAAAAATCTAGGCACAACCACTTTGCTCTCATTATTGACAAGCAATATTGGCTCATACAATGCCTTTTCTGTTGCCTGGTATTTTGTTATTTTTTATAAAATTATACATTCCATTAAAGTTGATACTTAGTAAAATTTTACTGGAAACAAAAGTCCTAATGAAGATAAAGGTCTGCCAGTTTTTCTTCTTAGATGCCGTATTTTGAAGTACGTCATAACATAACAATTTCTCTTCTAAATTTTAATTGTTTGCTTGAGCTATCTGACATTCTATTTAGTTGCCAAGCGTTATTTACTGCAGCATCTATCAACAGATATATTATAGCCCAATGAAGCTCTTTATTTCTCAAGGTGCTATTCTACAGTTTCCTCCATCCTGTCTGTACCGCCCATGTGTTTGTTGTAATCGTAATAATAATAATTGTACGATTTCCCCTGGTGTATATGAATTAATCAGATTTCCTTTCGGAGTGTTCAATGAGCATATCTTGTAACCAAACCTCACAGGTTTACCACGAATCAATGTGTTTACAGCCATGTCGCGTCGTCCGTAGTACAGAACCATCGTCTCCTAGGAGATTTCTCGCTCTGGTATGAAGTGTTTTAAGAAATTAGGTAGATAGATTGGATCTTTGCAACAAGAGGACGTTTCTTCCACATTTGGCCTGCATTATAAATAGCATGGAATGAGTGGTATGCCAAATATTATTTAAAGCCATAAAAAGTTTTGAGTTGACAGTTTTGTACTCTGAGTGGCCAATGTTGCCATATGGCAACGGCAACACTCGACTTTGACCCTAGATTAGGTAGTACTGAATCAAAATAAAATAAAGTTTACAACATAAATGATTTATGAAACTATTTAAGAATTAGAAACCAGATGTAGAATATAAAAAATCACAATAGCAATAATAATATTAGTTACTCTCTGTCAACATTCATAAATGTTTACAAAAACAAATATCTGTTTTGAAAAACACCCAATAACAGGAACAATCACATTAAATATGGGAATGAAATTAATCTTAAAATATAAGAAGGGTTTTAAGGACAGATAATCTGTGTTACCGTAATTTAATTAATATTAGATAAAGAGATACACGCAAACAAAGAAACGCATTTTTGCGTTGCCATATGGCAACTTCGGCAACTAATGGGTTAACTTATTATTTCGCTATTTATATTTATTGTGATTATTGACTTATTATTTAGCTGTTTATATTAATTTATAGTTATTATTTACTTATTAATTACTGCTATATTATATCAAATTTTATTGGTTTATTATTAAAAAATTATCAACGTTTATATTTATAGCTATCACTAGTTTATTATGACTGTGATTAAATTGACGTATGTAAATCTGAATCATAAAAGCTAAGTAAGCGTATTAAGACAAAGCCCTACTTGATTTATAAAAAGATTAATATAAGATGTGAAAAATAATTATATTTTTTGATAAGATTAAAAAAAGAATAAGGAAATTCATTGTTTCAATTTTTTTCTTTTTCTTAAGCATATTTCTCAAGTGATTTTCTAAGTGGATGTTGTTTTTTAGGCATCTTTTTAGTTGAGTTGAGATGCCGGTTCTACTCCTTTTTTTTGGAGTAGGAACTTTTGGGGTTTCATTGTTTTTTAATAGAAGGGACAAAATGAAGTACGGATCTTTACGCAGATGGTCCGTATAGATATTGAGTTTCTTTTCACGGTGATACGTAGGAGAGAATTAAAGATTAATAAAGAAAGAAAAAAAATAATAATAACAAAAGACAATGGAAGTGAACGACAGGGAGTGACACCATTGGATGAATTGGTAGGGAGCACTCTAGTGGCAGGTTCTTGAAACTTCTCGGTCCTTCTCTACATCCCCTCCACAACTCTATGACTCTTAATCAAAATGCTATAGATACTTCAAATTGAGACCACTTTATTATTTTCTTTTTTATCCTTCTTCTCTGTGTTCCTTTCGATGTAGAAAAACAATGAACCCCACGGTTTTTTGTTTTTTTTTATATAATTTTTTTTTCTTTAATACTTCTTTTCTTAATTTTATTATCTTTTTTCTCTTACGAATCTTACCACCCTTTTCTTTTTTTTTCGATTGCTAAATAAAGAAACTGAGAAGTACTTAAGAAAGAAAAAAATACAAAATAATAATTATAAAAATATCAACAAGACGAGGGGACGTTCCTTTTAATATTGTTACTATTTTTAAAAGATGAAAAACCTGAACACAGCAAAAACAAAACTAATCATCAATAAATTAGTGTTAACATGCAACAACAAAAATAAGTGAAACAGAAACAACAACAAAATTAGTGTTTTATTTTATTTATTTGTTTTTATCAAATATTGTTGCTATGACAACAAATACACACTTAACACAAATATTGTTGCTAATAATACATTTAATTTTTCCATGATAAACAATGAAATCGAAAGTTAAATCAGCAATAAAGTAGTGTCATAATATGACATTACATGTTATTTTTTTCTTTCCTTTTTCATGGGTTCTTTTTGACAGTGAGCGTTTATTTGTTAGCATTGTCTAAAAAAACACAATTTTTGGTTCTTTGAGCCGGATGTAAAATTATTATAAAGTTTAAATATTCTTTAGATTAGGTTAGAAATTTAAAGTCTGAGTTTAAGAAATGAAATATTTTATTATATCAAACTTAGCATTGTTATTAGTTGTTACATTTACATTAAAAGAGTTACTTTTAATATTCGGATAATTTTACTTGAATTTAGAATTTGTGTCTAATTGGATTGTACTTAATGTCTACATGGGAGTTAAAAGAAATTTAATCAATTTAGTGATCTTGGAAAAGAGCAAACATTTACTGGAACAGTAGCATAACGATTTAGACTGAAATAAATTTTTGTTTATTCGCTATAAAACCATTTACAACCATTTTAAATTATTTGAATTTATTGGTACTAGTAAGCAAGGATAGTAATTGTGATACTTTTGATTTTTAGTGATTTTTTTTTTTTAATTCCGTAAAAATGAAATAAATTAAAATGGACGTTGTATATTTAGCGATGTTTTTGTGTAAGTACAGTGACCTTGGGATACTATGATAGCTACTAGTCTGAAGCGATGCATGGAATTATTTCACGGCGAAGGAGCGGTGGACGGGGTGCGTAGCCGCGGGCTATAACCCACACAATGGCTTGCCCCCTCACTTATATCTTCATTGTACCCTTGTGTACCGGTACATCGGCCTGCTCTTCACTGAGTTAACTTTGTAACTCAAAACGTTGTAACGCATCTTTACATCTCTTGAAGCATTTTATTTTCTTTCCGTTTTAAAAAGAATAAAAAAACAATACGACATTTAACTGAGTAAACAATTTATGCAGTTGGTTGTTTTTTTATTTAATATATATACTTACATTTTTCTCATGTCTAGTTCGCTTTATCTTCCGGATTCTTTACCAATATTTCATTAGTAATGAAAATAAAGTATTTATTGCAAATAATTAACATAATGATTATCAGAAATACCACAAATAAAAATCAAACAATCTATTGATAAAATTTCCAAATTAAAGTTTTACTTTAAAATAAAGTTTTTATCTTAATTTTTTAAGTATTTGCCTCAAAATTTTCAAAAATAGTACATGTTACATGATAAAATTATATTATCTTATCGAAGTAGTAAATTATAATATAGTCTAATAAAGTTAGATCAAAAAAAAATCTTCAGTTTGATATATACTCTTATACCATAAGTACAATTCCACGAAAACCGACATCATAATCATAGGGGTGCATAGACAACGATGATACTGCATGTGGGCTCTTCAACGCTGTTATAACTTTGAAATAATATATGACCCTTTTTTTTACATCTTCTTCAAGTGTTCAGACTCATCTGGTCATATATTATATTGTTCTTAATATCTTAATAGATAATAGAGACAAGACTATCTCGCTATATCATATAGACTAGGGAGCAGTTTATATAAACCCACAGATGTACTTTCTTTTTAAAAAGACAAAAAATTGAAGGAAAAAAACAAAAAAAAAAACAAAAAAAAAACCTAATCACTATTGTCCTTTACTCGGTCTATACTATAAGGGCACAAGCCATCGGTTTTCTTTTGTTTTCACAGAAATGAGAATCAAAAAATTAAGACAAAAGGAAATTTAAAAAAAAGACATGAGACTTGTGCCAAAGTTCCAGACAAAAAAAAGACTTAGTTTTATGTGGGCATATTCATTTAGATAACATGATCATATAATACTTTACAGGTTCTTTTGAAAAACTCCTTTTTCAATAACGTAAAAACTATGAAATAACTTTCATTTTATTATCTGTAATTTGATATTGAGATGGAGTTATTTATTACTACGTTTTTATTAACTTGGTTTCTTATTTGTTTGTTTGTTTGTCCGGTACAAATCTTGCAATCGAATTTTAACTAACATCACGAGTAGCTAGACACTTAAAACTTTCAGAACAGCTCAGAACACGATGACAATGCATTATTTTAATACTTTTAGTCATTTTTCAGCAGAATATAATTAGTTTTCAGCAAATTTGCTAAATGAAAAGTTAGTTCGGAAAAAATCCGCAAGTTATTTTATTTGTTTTGTCGTATCCCATAATATTTACAATCTTCATTTTGACAGGTTTCAAATGTATGATTTTTATAAATAAGGGATAAACATTAAATGACAGCAAAACAGAAAATATATCGATTATATTATTTCAAATATATCGATTTCACGGTTCAAGAAAATATAACGTAGTATATAAAAAGTTCTTTTTATCTTGCAATTTTTAGTCATATCTATTGGATTGATGGAGGATATAAGTTTAAAAAAAAAATGTTTAATTATCAATAATTAAAAAGACTTTCACTTAATACAACACAATATTAAACCAATGTAACTTATAAAGTGGTAGATATTCTAGTGGTGACCACTTCTAAGTGGTGGTAGGTCCAGGCGCTTCGTGTCCAATGATGAAAGCTTCTTCAGAGGATGTACATGATGTCCTGATTAAATTTACCGGAAGATCTTCTAATTATTAATCTTAACAATCATGTCATTATACTTTGCAAATCTGACAGCTATGATTGGGCAGCCTATGTGAGGGAAAAAATAAAACCACTGGCTACCTTTGGTTATCCAGTAATATTTTTGTTTGTATAGTTGCCCCTACCTACTGCCCGCCAAAATCTCGAGCTCTCATTGGCTCCCCTCCCGTTTTTTTCGATTTTCCCTCACTATTAAAATAAAAAAGTAATGGCACGAGTATAAATAAGACTCTAATCGAGGAAGTCCACTAAAATAATTTCATACTATATTTAATTTAATTTTAAAACTTCAATAACAAAATATATTTAATCTGAAAAAATAGGTATATTTAATATGGTGGTTTGATTTAAGAAACTTGGTGACAATTTAGATGTCACTACTTTGATACACTGACTTTTTGGGAGGGGGTTTGGAACTTAGCCTTTTATTCACGGTTAGGTTTTTGTAGATTTTTTAAAAAATATATTTTTTTTTGACAAATGTATTTAAATATCAGACGAATGATTTTTATAATACACGATTTTCAAAGCACAAAAAAAAACCTCGGAGAATTGATGCAGTATTATTTTCGAAATGATTGAAGCCTTGGTTTGGGATTCCGTGTGGTTATACTTAATTTTTTTTTACTTGTTTGTCTCTCTGTTAGGACAGTGTTTGCCCCGAGGCGATGAATTATCCAACCGGACAGTGAAATCTTCTGGTTTTTCAAAAAGAAAAAAATCTTCCCTTCAATCATTTACCTAAAACGACAGTTACATTTAGAGTCACTGAATCTCTGTAATTTCAGCCGTTTTTCATAAGAAGTTATTTACAAAAAAAAAAAATTAAACAGTTTAATTTTTTTTTAATTTTTTCGTTCTAAAAGTGATAAACGATTTGTTCAGCCCTCAGAAGTAATGGAAATTAACGATAATTAAGGATCCCAAGTAGATGGTTTTAATCATTTATTTGTTTGAAACAGCCGAAGGTTAAACGTGCGAGGTGTTTTTTATCTCTTGATTCTGTTTTTCCGTTAAATGGTTCGGTAACCAATTTTGTTTAGGATTTCAAATGCTTCAGGCGATTTATAAAGAAATTATTGGTTTGGAATTTTTTTCCTTTTTTTTATTGGAACATTTTTAGTATTTAGCGCTATCTGTAATTGTATATAAATAATAGCCCTCTAATTTCTTGTATCTATAATTAAACCTTAATCTTTCTATTTTTTTTAATTTTCTTCTAATAATAATAGAATACGAAAACTTATCCATTTTATATTAAAAAAAAAAAAAAAATAAAATAAAAAAAAAAATGTACACGGGTGGTGAAGTAAACAATTTAATTTTAATATAATTATTTTTGTTTCCAGGAATTATAGTACATAAACAACAAGAAATATATGTATATATTTATAAATTGAAAAATAAATAATAATTTTGACTTAGAATTCCTACCAATATTCAATAGAACTATTTCCCCTTAATAAACTTTAAAAACAAACTTGGTAGATTTCTTTTAAACTAAAGTGAAATTAAATTATTTTTGATCCTTTGATACGGATCAAACTAACCTAAAAATGAAAAATGATATTATTAATATTATAATATTTGTGATATTGTCATCTTTTTTTAAGATTGCGTGATTCCTTGTGTGCATTATAAGGTACATAAAATATATTTTATTCTTTTTTAATTCAATAATAAATAAAACATATTTTCTGAGGACTGAAACATAAGAAAAGAGAGGAAAAAATAAAAAATTAGTAGAAAAATGTAAAGTAAAAGAAAAGGGGAGGAAAAAATATATCCATCTTTTCTACGTTAAGGGTCTTTAAATAATTAATAACCTTTAATTTTTTTCTGGGTATCTTTCCTTCACCCTACCACCTTTTTTTACTTTTCTCTCCTTCTTTGCTCTTCGACCAAAAAATAGAATAGAATTTTCTTCCTTAAGAAAATAGGTTTTTTATTCCTTAGATCACAAGGAAAAGAAAGAAAATGATGGGGGGGGGGGGGTAATAAATCTCGTGATCCATCCCTACGATGTTTTTTTTAGAAGCCCCCCTCCTTACTCCTACAAAAAAAATTAGGAACAATGGAGTCAGGAGACACGAACAAAAAATCTGGGATGAATTAGCTTGGGAAGGGGGAGAATCTGGAAGGGCCCTGAAAGAATGATAATAATATTTGCAAGTGAATTGTGAATGAATTTTAATTGGATTCCTTGTTATTCCATTTTTCTTTCTTTTTTTTTGGTACGTTAAAAAAAATTTATACTAAAAAGAATAATAGGGGAAAATACGATAATTTAAATTTTTTAATCTGTTGTCATTGCTGTGCAAATGAATATATATTTTTATTAACTTTATCTAATTAATTTTAATAAGTATAATTATGATAATTGTTTATTCGAGAAAAATCAAAAATTTTAATACTTTATAGGTACAAATTTGAAAATGAATAATTAAAATACTTTTGGGTGTAAAAAGGATGGGTTAAGGGTCGCAAGAATGGGAGATTGAAGAATAATGTAAAATACTAAAAGCAGGAGGATTTCTTATACTTAAATATGAACAAAGTATAATATTTATTGCTTTCGTTGAGATAAGGAATGGTAGGTACGCTATGCTTAGAAATTTTCAAGTGATGTGAAAACGAAGTTGACTAATTAAATCCAGAAGGCAAAGGTTGTAGCCGTGAGAAATCATTAAACTTTCAACTTTTGGTGCCCTGAATTTCCATATATCACAAGAAACCCTCCGTACCAAGAAAACAATTACAGCAACGCTTTTAAACCCCTTTTGGAAGGGGGGAGTTTTGGATGAAAATTTTCTTAAAGGCTGGAAAGTAAGGAGGAATCACCTTGACAAGATACGAGAAGGGGTTTGCCTACAGGACTCCTCCGTAGAGAAAAAGACTTACCATGTCAAGAAGCCCAATTCTTCTTGAGAGAACAAAGAACCGGTGAGAATACGTAAAACGTTAAAACTGGTGAAACCACCGTAAATTACCTGGAAAATACTTTAGAACCTTCTCCCTCCTTAGGGGTTTCAGAAAACATTTTAATAAGGGAGTTTGGAGAGAGGAAAACTAGGGTTAGGGAAGGTTACAAGAATAACAAGGGGCTTATAAAGAGAAGGTTGTGTTGCTCGTTGGGATGTTTCTAGCACAACCTTACCCCCCTGCTCCAGGAATAAGGGATATTTCACTGGTACAACCTCCTGCAGCCCACTAAAGAGTCGAGGCAAAACTTAAGTGTTTCAAACTGGAGATTTCGAACGAGTGAAAAGTTTGAGTTATGTTTTAATAAGGCGACTGGGAAACTCCGTCTCACGGCCTTTAATACAAACTGCGCGGGATTCCTTACCTCTCAACATGCTCAAGGCTTGTCTAATAGTCGGAATACTCCAGCAGGGGTCCAAACAGCTTCTTCTCCCTTCATTTTGATCTTAGACATAAGCCATAGTCATTCCATTATACCCACTTTAATATTATTTAATCATGGAAACTAGTATCATCTACACCACTTCAACAAACCATTCAAACAACAATAATAAAGAACAGTAACAAAAAAATAATAATATAATTTATATAGGTACTATTTTTTAGGTCAACCAACATTCAGCATCTAGGATCAATAAATTAATTCAATGACTAGTGCCAACTTGAAGAACTAATCGCTACGATCTATCAATGTCAAACTAACCTTATAACTCACTTAAAAATGAGCGATGATTAGCTTATTCTAATCATGACGCCATCATAGATTCATCAACCTTTACCATCTGCTGTCATTGCTGTATAACCATACTTACAGTTAACGTAATTAAATAAAAGGGTGTTGATTTTTTTTTTTTTTTTTTTTTTTTTTTTTTTTTTTTTCATTATGTAATTAAAATGCTTGTACATTCATTATGTTTTTACAAATCGATTATTTTAATTACAATTCCTATCCTTAATCTAATTCAAAGTAATGTTTTTCTACAAATAGATCCTACTTAACTCTTATCCATAAGGTATATAACTGAAAACTATGGGATTCTACGTAATAATTATATTACGCCATTTCTTATCGTAACTATTTATAATTAATATCATTGAAATTTAAAATTCAATTCGTAAAAACCATTACAAATAAATTGCTTTAAAATAAAAGATTTTATTTGGCAATTGTTAACTTAAATCATATTGCACCATTGTTTTTTCCTAACCTGATTGAAAATAATGGAGTTCTGCAAGGAGATCTTTAACTCTATTGCTGTTGTTAATGTAATTATGGTATTCTACAAGGAAAGTCTCTTTGATCATTGTAATATATTTAGGAGAATTCTTTTTCTTTAAAAGCCCAACTGATTAATCGAATTTATCTATTTGGATGATCAAAATAAAATTCTATACTTGTATCGTTAAAATTATATTATTCTTAGTAGAGATTCTTACAGGCAATACGAATACTTGTTTAAGAGAACATAAAATCTCTTAACAATTATAATTACCAAAACATTGCTCGAGTATATTTCAAGTTTCTCGCACCGTTGTCACCCCTTGTTGAAAGTAATAACGGAATTAACGTGAGATCTTGGTAGAAACAAACCCCCGTGGCTCCTTCAACTGAATATTCTGCCCTCTCCAATCAACGCGCTACGGCCTCGTCAAAATGATGAATATTAAAACTCACGATTTTCATCTTTTCCCTCTACGTTTACATCTCTTATTTTTATTTTTTCCAACAAGTGTCTCTCGCATTTCCATCAACAGATGAAGCTAAAGTAGAAAACAAGCGAGTCGAGATATATTTTTTTTTTTAACAAAAGAGTATAATTTTATTCTGGAATATCATTAAAACTTAAATAATTATAATGTTGAATTTTTATCTCTGTATTATTCTCGAAATATATTTAACATTATGATATTATTATAATCATTATTTTAAAGTTATAATGAGAATCTAGTATTAATGCATTATTGATTATGAGATGAATAGATTCCGTTTTTAATTTCTCATATAAGCAGTATGTATATACATAAAAAGTATTGTGATGGTGAAAAATATTCAATTTTGATGTTTTTACAAGGTTTAAGGCTCCCTGAGTCCAAAATTTTTTTTTTTATTTTCTCTTTTTTCCCCCTTTAATATTTGTCGTTTAAACATACTTAATATTTAATTATTAGCACATGAAATTTATATATTACTGTATTAATTTATATATTACTGTATTACTTATATTTAACAAATTATTTTTTTGCTTTTTCTGTTTCAGGTAAATAAGGATCTACTTTGGATACAATTTCAAATGTTAAGGTTTGATTGGGATTTTACTACATATTGGTACAAAGGTATTTAAGCATAACATTTATTCTAATTTTATTTTCCGGCTGAAGCAGATGGTAAATATATCAGATAATTTTTTTTGTAAGCTGTTATATAATTTATTACCTCTTATTTTAAATTTTGTTAAAAAATTAAACGAATTAGCTAGCAGTAACTCCGTAAAACCATTATTTGAAAAATTAAATTTATTTATTTTAGAACTGAGGTTCAATTTCTCTCAGAGAAGTTAATTTTTTACATTCTCTCCTTCTATTATATAAATTTTAAATTTACCATAAAAGATCAAACATTGTATAAATAAATAAAAAATAAGAATTATTTTTAAGATTTATAAATATGGTTGGATTATAATTGAAATTAAAATAAGGATTATTCCATATGTGGAGAGTGTATAGAGGCAATTGTGAAGTAAAATTATTTTTATGGGATTTCTACACATGGGATGGGAATCATTTCGCATGTAATAAATGTTGCAAAAAAGATGCAATAAAAACTGTTGTTGGGTTTGGACGGGTCCGGTGGGATTATATTCGAGTTCGAGCTGACGGAGCAGGGGATTGTTGGGTTCTGAACAGAGAAATGGGTTTTAGCTCCACAAAGATTTTTATTGCTTCAAATTAGTTACCAACGTTGGTCGTGTTGTTTTCTCGGTGCCCGTCACGCGTATTACAAAAGCAAGTGGGGGGGGGGGGGCATCACNGGTTGGGGGGGCATCACTGCAGCAATCTGTAATTAAATTTTATAGGCGTACTCGTAAAACATTTCATAGAAGGAAGGGGGATTAGGAGCCACTTCTATTGTTTTGAAAGTGAAACTGTTGGGAGGACGGGGGGGGGGGGGTGTCATTGGACAAACAACCCCTCCCTGGTACCTTACTTTGGATACCATAAAACAAGTTATACGTACCGACCTCTAAACTAATTACTTGTCTGTGTGTGTTTTAGCTTTGACCACCCTCCCTCTCCCACTATCTTGTTTTAATTTCCCAACGTATCCATATGTTGGCATGGGAATACCAATATTCTCCTGATTTTTACACCGTGAAGTGTTAGCTTAAAAACTCATTATAATGAAATAAATAGCACGATAATAAAATAAATCTTTAACAAATGTTTATTGTCTAAATGTTTACTGTCTTAGTACACCTTAAAAGTTTATAACTATATAACATAAGAAAAGTAGCAAATTAAATATAGTTGTTCCTAAATTTTAGATCTTTTAAAATTTTAGTTAATCGTTTTTATAAATTTAGTTATTCGTTTCTACAATTGTATTTATCTAGTTGTTTCTACTAATTTAGCCAAAAAAACTAATTAAATTATCATTAGGCTAATAAAATATCTTAAAATAGTAATTAATAATCTTAAGATATAATCTAGTCAATTAACATCATCCATGATTACTATTTATGGATATATTATATATATTCGTTAACCATTTCTAAAAAAAAAACAAAGAATTAATACATCTTTATATATTGATGACATTTATATTAATATTTTATATAATATTTTAAACTTTATTAATTACCAGTCCAAGGAACATATGAGTACAAAATGAGAAAATAATCACGCCTATAATTCGTGTTGAATGAATTTGTCAAAGGGTAAATGATTATTAATATGTATATAATAAGTAAAAATTGTGTGGAAATAAAATATAATGGATAATTAAAATGGGTAAATATATTGTTAAAAATTAATAATACAGTAAATATATACACACTACATATAATTACAATATTTACACTATAATCAAGTATAATAAATTACACGAGCTTTTCCTCAAGGTGGTTCAATTGATCTATTGTTATTTTTTATGTATTTTGAAATGATTAAGTCTTCAAAATAAACAATAAACATATTTATTTATTTATATCCTTCTTTTAGTGATATTTTTTTCTTGAATAACAAATTGAAACATCCCAAAAAATAAAGAGTTAAAGGTGTATTCAGCCATTATTGAAAAGAAGAGAAATAGTGTAGATGGAGGCGCGGCCATGCAAGGGAAACGAGGTATTAACTCCGAGTATAGTGGCCGCTGCATGAGCGCCTCGGGCGCCTTTTCGATGGGACACAAAGATAACCAAACGACCTATCGACATGATTTGGAAAAAAATGAAAAAGTAGTATGAGCCTTTAAAAATGACCCTGGGTATAGAAACATGGATTCTTAACACTCACCTGGTCTAGACATTGTGTAAAACTTACGGTTTTAATATATATATATATA
>KZ651121.1:69988-80098 GCA_001010745.2 Gerris buenoi
TAACATTGTATATATATATATATATATATATATAATAATTATAACATATATATATTTCAAAAAGAAAATACACACATTATTAACTGGTATAATATAATACAGAAGTTAGTTATATTGTAATAACACAGTGTTAACATTATAATATTATATTATTCTCAGTCTCAGGAGTTTATTTTGCTTCCAGTATTAAAAATTGCCTAAAGGTAAACAATAATAATACATTATTCTCTTATTTTTTCTTTTATTAATTATTTAACAAAAAATATTAGGTGAATTGCTTTAAGGCATAAAGCTTATAATGAGATAGGCCCTCTGAGTAATCCATCATAGTAATTATTATTATTTCCTATTTCTTTATTATAATGAAATGGGTTATATATAATTACTATTAAATAAAAATATAACTATAAATAATATAGCTTATTATGAAGGAAATAAAAGGTGAAAAACAAGAATAATTTTTTTAGGTTTTTGCTCCCGTGTCTGTCTTAAGTTCTGTTTGTGTGTCAGATGCTTAATTTTTTTCAACTATCATATCTTAAAAACTAATAGTTCGATTTTAATAAAATTTGAATTTCAGGTATTACTAGTTGTAATTAGCCCATTGTTGTCCCCATATAAGTTTCAGCTTCTTTCTGCACCTATTCGTTTTTTCACTTTTGCTTACAAACTTACATGTAGTGACATCTCTATCTTCAAACGTTTCATCTAATTAAAAAAATCATCTAATTATTAAGAAATTTGGATGGGTTTGTTCGTTGCAAAAGTGTTAAATACTTTAATACTTTGTAAAAGAAAGCAAAACAATTTTGACCCATTTTAAAAGATGGAGAAAACAATGTGAATAAATAGGAAAATATTGGGTTTTAAAATACAACATTAATAAAATATGTAATGGGATGCGAGGAAACTATCTGCCACACTAATTGACACACATTTTTCATAAATTATCAATCAGAGAATTAAGAGCATCAAAGTTACTCGTAAAAAATATGATACAAAAACTACGAAAAAAAAAATTTACCTATGCCGTAAGAAAGGCATTGAAATCCTGATGTAATAAACAATTGCAACGAAAGTCATATTGATTTTCAGAATAAGAAGTATCAAACATTTTGAGTGTGAGCTAATAATACATAAGGGATAAAAATAATTGTTTGAATATATGTACGTTCATGCAGGTACGTCTAATTTGGTTCCATTTAGAATGAAAAATAAATAACTTTAATGATAAACCGACTTTAATGATCCAATTTAATTGTAATTAACTTATATTCTCTGCGGCTAATTCCATACCTAATTAGTATCTTCGTTTGATTTTTTATCTAATTTACTGTTTTTTAAAAAAAGAGAACGAGTGGAATCGGAAAGTAAATTGAGTGCATTTTAGTTTGGATTGTAATGTTGTTGTTTTTTGGTTGTTTTAATGTAGCATGTTTAGCCCTAGGGTTCGCTTATGTCTGTCTGTAGGAACCAGATGTCCGAATGTTTACGTACTAAGACTAAGTGACTAACCATGTAAATTGTGTCTAAGTGCGACACACTCAGTAACACAAGCTTTCTAACAAAAAAACGTTACAATCTATTTTTTTCTATAGAGTGATAGACATTTTAGTATAAACGTCTCGGGTTTTTTTTTTTTTTTTTTCGAAAAGCCATTTGAAAAGGATCACATGGGAAGTTTGCTTTTCAGACTAATTTACAAAAGACGGATTCACTAAAGGAATAGATTTGTCGACTAAACAAAAAATTTAACTATGTTCCATTTTAAATCCCGGAAAATGGTTTATAGTTTCTTAATGTAAAATAAAAATTACGTTTTTATTTGTTTTTGTTGTAAACAGATTGTTTTAAATATTAGGTTTTATGTGTGTATCCATGTATGCATTCTGTTTTTCCCCGGTCGACAAGTATTTTAAGTAATATAACCGGAAAGAGTTTAATCATTGTATTTATTTATAGGTATATTTAAATATTACCTAAATTTAGTTACCTAAATCACTTTACAATATATACAGGGTGTTCCAGCTCAACAGGGACACAGAGCAGGGTGTGATTCTATATCGAATTTGCAATTAATTTTTTTTGTTAAGTAATAACGTTATTTAAAATTATATTAATGAATTAATTTATTATTCAACAAAAAATATTAAACTTTTTAGTGAATTATTCGCAATATTTTAGCTTTTCTGTTCCATACTCTTTAGCAGAGTACAGCGTATGTTACTTCGTTGGAAAGCTTATGAGTTGGCGCAGTTTTTAAGCTATTCATAAATATATGTTGACTATGCGGACAACAAAGTTATAGAGGGTCATATTTTTGTTGTCATTTTTAATAAAATATTTTATTAGTTTTTATTGGTTGTATTTTCACTTCAAATGGAGCTACAAGAGTGAATGTTTAGGATTTTTTAAAGGAAATTTAATGCTCTTTCCAACGGTGAAGACTACATCTTTTTAGGTATAATAGTTTTTGAGTTACAGAGCATTATCTTTAAAAATTTACAAATATATCGAAACTATATATATATCGATATATCTCGAAAACGAAAGTCGATAGGACATGTGATAATATAACATTTTTGGTAGCAAATTTGATATAGAATCACACCCTGCTCTGTGTCCCTGTTGAGCTGGAACACCCTGTATATATATATATATATTTATATTTTGTGTGTCCCTTTTGATTTTCGGAAGTATTAGAGGTTTTTACAAAATGGATTAAAGACCACTGGAGTGATATTTTTTACTAGGTTATTTTTTTAAGTTAAGTTTTAATCCGTCCTCACGTAAGGTTTTAGTTGTAGAAGAAACTAAACCATATTTCCGCCCTCGTATAGGGTATTGTTGAAAAAAAAACTATACTCTAGTTGTGAAGAAATGTAAAGAATATCCATAGATCGTAACTAAGAAATCCCTTAATCTAAGAAATAGTGTAAAAAATCACGAATACATTGTAAATAGTAAAGGAGATAATAGCACTCCTTGCCGAACACCTTTAGTATAAGTTTATATACTCAGAGATCTTTAAAAGTCTATTATTCTTCTTCACTATTTTAAAACCAATGAGGTTTTTTCAAATCTATTCAGTCAGTAGGAATACTTGAACTTTCCTGTGAAGATTTCAAAGATTAGATCAAAAGCGGGTGACAAATGTTACAAGAGAGAAAACCATATAGGATGTGTAATGTTGAAGCAAAAAAATAAAATCGATCCTTAAGATCTTATTTTTTTCCACCTCTTAAGAGTATTAGTGGGAAGGATTACATCTTTTTAGTGGGGTGTTTAAGAAAAAAAACCTAGCGGCTTTGAAGGGAAAAAAAGGATTTTCCGGAGGATAAGAAGTAAGAAAGAGGATAGTTTTTAGCGACGTGGCGGCACTATTGCGTTATCCTTTCTATTTTTTTCTAAAGCGCCTCCTCAGTTGTTGAATCGTATCCATGTCCTAATTCTATAATCTGTGAAAGAGAGCAAAACCTTTTTTTCTTGTTTCACTTCGTCTTGTAAGAGATTTTAAAAAGAATCTGCTTCAGCATCCGAAGAAAAAGCCTGAAATCTTTAAATGCCTTCGTAACTCCATTGGGAATATGTTAAGAATTTTGCACTTCACCTTAAGAGCTAATGTCACCTTTGATACGATACCTTTGCGTTCTTTTCTTTTTAACGTGTTCCTAAACCAGATAATATGGGTGATAAGATTTTATAATTACTATCCTTCATATTAATCATCTTTGCAATATAAATGTGTTGTGTAGAGTATTATATTAAATCTTAGTTTTTGTCAGACGAAAATGTTTTATTATAGCTTTTCCCCAGCATCAGTGATCATTAAAATATAATTATGCAGAATTTATGGAATAAACAAAATATACTTATTAATAAAAAACGAATAATAATAATATTCAATGGTGCAACAATCCGAAGAGAACTTAGGACCACTTAAGGGCTTATACTATACAACTATATAATATGTATTAGACAATCCGAGGATAGTGCGTCATTCCATCAGTGATATAATCATTGAAAATTGGCATTCTTATCTGGATAGAAGCAACTTAAGCAGCTACCCATTAATCTGATGATGCATAACACCGATGCATCCTATATTACAAGAAATAGCTTGACTACATAATGCTTAGGTTAATGTTTATTTTTGTTTTTGTGTTTTAGTCCCATTCGACAGCTTAGGCCATTACAGGACAGGGGTTAATGTTATTATTAGGTTATTATTATTATTATTATTATTGTTGTTATTATTATTATTATGTTATTATTAGGTTAATGTTTATTGTTAAAATTACACTAGATGAGAAATATATGGTTAGTAAATGCGTATCAGTTGCTTGCTTTTTCTTTTTTTTCCGTGTTTTTCTTTTTACAGATCTAAGAAAATAATATTAAAGAATAAAGAAATAAATGCTAAACATATAAACGCCTTTTTATTATTTTTTTCGTTTCGAACTATTGTATTACATCAAAGTCGGCGAGAAGGAAAAAGGGTAATATTAAACGAACGAAAGTAGTGGAGGAAAGGGTGGGAGGGGGTGTAGGGAGGGGGGAGTTGAAACGACGATAACACTTCTTATTCTCAAAAATACGTAAAATTTATTTCTCTCTCTTAATTCTATGGAGTGGGTGAAAGGGCCTCAATTCTGTATCTCGAAGGGAAAATGTTAAATGTGTTCTTTTTATTTTCCCTATGTCGTTAAAAAAAAAAAAAAAAAAAAAAAAAAAACCTTTTCTCGTATACGATAACATAGTTTAAGGTCAGAGAGCATTCTGGTGGAAATTCAAGTTTTGTTATTTTTTCTTTTAATTTGCTAATTTGCCAAGGTATCACGTTAGATTCCGCCTGAGGCAATGAAAAATATAGGAAAAGAAATATTGTATTAACAATCGTAACTCAAGGGAGTGGAAAGAAAATAAAAAAAACCCTTATTTTTCTATATAATCAACAGGAGGGTAAGGGGTAAAAAACCCCAATTTTTTCCAAACGTAGTTCTATATACTTGATATAATTCAAGTAGCCAAATATTAATTCGAATAAGAAAAAGGGGGAAAACTCTATATATAAAGAAAAATGATTTCCTCCCTATATTTTTTTTTTGTTGAAGGAAAAAAATTAGGCTCTTTTTTATTATTCTAATTCTTTTTCTCTATATCTAGCCGCGGGGCGCACTAACCAATTTTACCATTTAAAGTGGCGTATTATTCTCATTTTTTTCTGAATGTTAAGTTGGTTCTTTTTTTATTACTTTTTGAGGTCACTTTATTGTAATATGTATCGTTTTGATATAAACCTTTTATATTTTTCATGTTGATAAGGGAATTATACTATAAAATTATTTGTATTATACATATATATGTACCAACAAATACATTTAAAGATTATAAGTTTATGATAATAATGATTTATTTTTAACTCGTTAGGTTTTTTTATTTTATGTTTATATAAATACTTTTTAAATTTACAATTTTGACTGCTACATTTCTTTTAGTGGGTTAGTCAGAAATTTATTATTGCAATTTAAAGCTTTACTAAACAATAAATATCATTTCATAAAAAGTTTTGAATTTTAAATTATGATTTCTTAACAATTTTACAAAAGTCAATCGATCAAAAAGTAAAAATTATAGGTTTGTTCCAACGATACTTACTGACGCATGCGCATCAGACCATAATTGGACTCCTGTTCCTAATGCGCATGCGTCGGACAGTTTTAAACTATTTTGAAGTGTGGTTGGAACAAACCTTATAAGTTTCATTTGACTGGGAATTTACACAATTTAAGGTTGTTTTACTGACGATTTACTTAATCGGCAAGTTAAGTTTTAAATTCAAATTAAGTCCTTACATCGAATTCGTAATAATTTAAATAAGTTATTTGAACGAAATTTTTTCATTACAGATCTTTTTCTTTCTTTTCTTATAAACATTTTGTAGGTGTTTGGATTTGTGAGTTGAGAAAGATGAAACTATTTCATTTTTTTCCAATCTAAATAAGGAATGGAACAGGAGCTGAACACTGGTTCCCTAGAGTGTTCGTGTACAAAATTGGTCCCAGAGGGACGTCCCTAACTTAGCCCTCGGGCTTAGTTTCAATACAAAACAGCCTGATTGGTCAATCGGAATAAGTGGACTCGTTTTCGATACTTTCCTACTTCTAATGTAACAACTAAATAATAATTCATCAAACGTTATTCCCTTATCTTTCTAAGTGAATCAAAAATTCTTCACAATTATTAGGCTTTTATTATTAATATAATACATCTATATTATAAATTATATCGATGTATGTGTAATATTTTTTGATATTTAAAAAGAGAAAAGAAAAGAAATATCTTTCAAAGGAATATTTAATAAGGCTGCTTCGTTTTTCAAAGAATACGCATCCAAAATACCTTCATCAATTCACAAGCTATTGATTATAGCTCTTAATCATTATAATTTATTGAATTTGAACATTGATAATAAGAGTTGAATTTCTGTTTCAAAATAAGATTTAAAATTGTATTATGTATTTTATCAATGTCAGATAATATAGCTTGCAAATACTACGTTAAACGTTCCAATTACACTAAACAAAGTATACATTATAACAGAATGCCCTAATCGACTTTGATTGACTAAAATCAATATACAATATACATGTTGTGATAGTCATTGATTTGTGCCCCTGTGAGCTATTGTAAAAGTGGGAATTGACTTGATTCCTTGGTTCACTTAAATTTACGTATAGCTGATGAGAAGTTGACTTAAGTTCTTGCGTAGCTGATAATTCATTAGAACTATTGTCTTAGGGGTGATTGACTTAAGCTTATTTAAAACTGCTTATTAACTTCAGTCATAGTTCAAGTGGTGATTGACTTGTGTCAATTATTAAGTAGAACTATTGTAAAATGGTTGTTAGCTTGAGTTCTTGTGTAGCTGATGATTGACTAGAATCATTGCTCAAGTGTATGAGACTACTAACTTAAAGTATTTACGTGGTTATTGGCTTGTTTCCTTGTATATTCATTTACTAGGAGTATAGTAGAAATTGTGATTGACTTGATTCCTTGCATAACTACTGATAAGCTGATGATAAACTAGCCATTGCCCATTTCAATCAAACGATTGAAGCTCAAGTGGTGATTGACTTGTCGTTTTATTGCTTATTATTAACTAGAGCTTTTTGTAATAATGATTATTGGCTTGAGTTTTTGTGTAACTGATGATTAACTAGCCATTGCCCATGTGAATGAGACCATTAACTGGAATTATTGTTCTATTGGTCATTGTCCAGAGCCTTTGCCTGAGTGTACCTCAGAATTAACTACTAGTATTGCTAAAGTGGTGATTGACTTGAGTCTTAATATAACGATATTGATAATCTTAAGCCATTGACTAAGTAGTGATTAACTTTTGTCTTTGTACTGCTAATAATTAATTTTCTTTAGCTATTCTTCGAGAAATTATGAATAAGTCTGTATACCTAAACCAAATCATTTTTCATGTCGTGGTGACTTAATGTGTAACTCATTAATAGTTAGAATTATTATCCAAATGGTAAATTACATATATCTCATTTTTAGATTTTGGAGTAGGTATTCGCATCTATTTTTACATTATAATAACATTTATTTGTGATATAACGTTGTAAACAGTTAAAATTAACTTTGCTTAAGTTAAAACAACTTTAAGCAACAGATCTTAGATAGGAGAACTAATGTCGTAATTTGTTATTTTCTTTTATAATTCTCACCCAAGAAAAACACTTCTTAAAGAGTTCTAAATAAATCCTTGAGTATGATTATTATAATAAAGTTATTTTATAATAAATAAAATATATTTTAATATTAAAATTTATATATGTATTTTTAAATAGAGATATATCTTACATCGTTTTGTAAAAAAAGTAGATTTTTAATATGAAAGAAAAATACATGTATGAAAATAAAGATAAACATCTGAAATCACTTAGCAGATAATTGTAATAATTGAACAGCAGACTTTAGGCTCAGGATTTACTTGCATGAAAGCTATTCCTTTTTTTTTTTTTTTTTAGCTTCTATTTCTAATTCAGGTTGGAACTCTGGAATTACACATTCGTGCTAAAGATAACGCGAACACTGTAGAATCAGGAGAGAGAGAAAAAATAAGCTCACGCACAGACATGCAGATAAGAACATGCACACTAAAATAACTTTCTCGTATATATTTACAACATATAAACACACACATAAACATTGCTAAAGATAAAAAAAAAACTTCAATGCTTAATGTTTAAAATGTTGAATGCTTTACTTTCACTTGGAAAAAAAAAATAATTATAAGATCTCTAATCTCTCTTTAAGTATAGCTATGATAATATGAAAAGATTATCCAATTTTTTTTGTGAATAATTGTATATAATCATAGAGTTTGTGTCGTAATTTGTTTATGTTTAATTTTGATAACATTTAAACAAAATTTTTTTCTTTTTTTATTTAATTATAAGCAGTTTAATATAACTTATAGTCAACTAAATTACCTATTTCATAAAAATAATAATAATAACAAATAACATTATGAAGTAGTTAAAATCTTATCTGTTACCATCAAGATATTTATTTACACAACATACATATACATAATATAATAACTCGACTACACCGATTCTTCAATACATCTCATTTATTTTCCTACAGTATAATACCTTAAATAATCTATTATTGGATTACAAAATTTAATTTGTATTAAGTTTGCATTGGAACTGATTTGCATTTAAATGGCTTAGCCAAGTATATATTATTGCTAAAGTTTTAGCTTTAGAACAATAATATATAGAATTAGAGTGTTCAAGAAGCTTAACCTGCCATCTTTAATTGGCATAAAAACATTAAATATATTATGTCAATAGGGGAATTGTTACAGCAGAATAGGAAGTACCATAAAAACAAATATGTTTACTGAAATTTCTAAAATGTTGAATCAGTGCGTTTAACTTATATTTATTATTATATTATTACTATATTATATTTAATATTTTATTATTACTTTTATTAGTGGTTTCATGTTATTGTTTGAATGTCGATATTCTGTTTCCAAAAGAATTAAATTATTGCAACTTTTAGATACTTTGAGCTTATGTTGCAGAATAAATACTTGCAAATATGAATACTTTCCATTGACTGCCTTTTAATAGCTTCATCAAAAATAAATCCAATACCATTAAAAATAAAAATTAAGTTTATTTTACGAATTAAGGGATCGAAGTTTTGAATCGAAGTACTGAACAATAATAAGGAACGTTACACATCAGCAATTTTTCAACATTTCTGGCGAAACTTTCAAATTTAAATACTTTTCAAATTATGGCAGATGACTCCCTAAAAATGTATTCAATACTTTAAATTTAAACATCCCTAGCAAAGTGTGGTTTCCGTGGGGATTTCTTGGTTACATTCTTGGATACATTTCTTGGTTTCTAGTCAATTTCCCCTCTCGAAAAGTTTGAAGTTCTTTGTTTGCTTCCACTACTGAAAGCTTCAGCCCGCTTTGTGTGACATGCTGACATGTTTAATTACTCGAATGATATGAACTTTGCTTTAAAGTAAAGCATATTACTTGCAAGTGGAGCATCATATTTGAAAGTGGATCATCATATTTGAAACTGAAGCAATTTCTTTGAAAGCGGAGCAATTTTTTGAAAGTAAAGCAATTTATTTGAATGTAGAGCATCTTTCTTAAAAGTTAATAATTTTGCTTGAAAGTGCAGCATCGTGCATGTAAGTATAGGACCATGCTTAGAAGAACCAACTTTAGTGCTTCTGTGGCGCACAAAAGACTACATCTTGTTATGGATCTGTAAAAAAATCTAATAGTATGTACTTTTATTAGATTGTACAAAAATAGAGATGAGAAAGATGAAAAACATTTTCTTTTGGTAGTAGGGCTTATAAATCAATTAGAATCATCAAAATATATTTAGAATAACTTTTTTTTATTATTATTTATTTTTTAATTAAAAGCCTTTATATGTAAAACGTAGTACTGTTATTAAAAATAAATAAATAAAAAAAATTAAGGAATTTATTTATAAGTCCAACAGTAATTAATGAAGGAAAAAATTTAGGGTAGAAATTAAT
>KZ651121.1:88556-101932 GCA_001010745.2 Gerris buenoi
TATATATATAAAATTATATATTGGGAGAGCTATTAACTAGGATACTAAACAGGACTCAGGACACTTTTTGACAAATAGGACGAAGGATGAAAGAAAGAAAAAAAGGTACTGTGGTATTGCTGAAAGCATAGCTCAGACGGACAGACAGATGTTCCAACTTCTTCCACTACTTTCTATTGGCGCCTGTACCAACATAACCCTGATTCACACTGAAATATACCAATATTGTCACTTAGAGTATTGACTGCTAAACAGTCAAACACTTCCTTTTAAGCATAAAAGCTCGAGTACATGGAAAGAAATTTAACAGAAGCTACTAACTTCTAAATACTAAACAGAAATATAGTTTTTTCTTACAAACCAAAAGGTTTATATATGCCAGTAGGTTAAACAAACAACCATCATTTTCTTATACATATATTTAAAAGGGCATTCTTGAAAGGTTGAAGGGTCGCATTAAGACGGCGCCAAATAGTTTATTTGACTTTTTTCCGGTTCTAGCTGGCTTGTCAGAACTTTTCATGTTAAAGAGTTCAAGAGAGTGGCAGATATTTGTTGATATGACTACCAGAGATTTTATTTATTTATTTTTTTTTTACTTCTTCGTGTAGAGAATTATATTAACTGGTTATAACTAGAACAGTACTAAAAATAAAACAAATACATAATTATTATCACTCATATTACAGTAAATTAAAAATTGTACCTTATATTCTTAGTGATAGATTTTGAACATCTGAAGTCGAACACTTGATCTTAGGTATAAAAGTTTATAGGTACCCTATAAACTTTTTAAGACAATTAATCTCGTTTAAAGGCATTGTATACCATAAATAATTTTTTTGATGATATAATTTACTAATGTTATATTTTACGTTGTTTGATATGTTTTTGATATTATTGACACGTTCCTTGTTATTTTTTCTACTTTTGGAATAATAGATTTATTTATAAAAAAAAAAAAAAAAAAAAATAGATTTATTTATTTATTAATATTTAAAATATTTTTATTGCGTTATAATTATTTTTATACAATTATGTTAGCATTTTAAAAACATTAAATAATTTATGTGATTTTTATGGATTTACTCGTGGATTTAATAAGAAAAAATCGTATTGCTAATGAACTTTGTAATCACTTGGAGCCTTAACAAATAAATTCTCTCCCCTTTTTTTTATTAAATTTGATTTTCACAATTAATTGGGTTATATTTGTAGAAGATATAAATAAATTGAGTTAAGATGGGAAATATTCTGATGGCAGTCTATGAGAAGTTGTCTGATAGTCTATGATTATTAGTCTAAACATATTCTATGCAAAATAGTCTGAACATAGTCAATGGGAAATTGTCTAATGGTAGTCTGTAAGAAATAGTATGATGGTAGTCAACGAGAATTTTCTGAACATAGTCCATGAGAAATAGTGTGATGGTTGTCTAGGAGAAATTGCATCGTGGTAGTTTACAAAATTTAGTTTGGACATAGTCTATGAGAAATAGTCTGAATATGTAAACTAACCTTTTGTAAACAATTAAAATTTTAGAGTAGAGCATAACGTTAGAGATGCTCGCTTCGAATCCGTCGTACTCTTTCCCGTCTCATACGGTTTTTCCCATCAACTATTGACGGCTGTGTGTGTGTATACGTATACGAGTATGTATGTATTGTTCCTCTCCTTTCTTTTAGTGTTTAGTTAACACGTGATCTAGTGAAATGGCTTTTTAAAAATCTTAGCGCCATTTAAAAAAAAAGACGGGTTTGGCGATTAATTTTAAGCTGGGATAATATGAAGTTAATGGCTAAGTAGCCGTGAGTATAATTCTAACTGATGGTTAGTTTATACGCTTTGCTGATTCCTCTTGCCTTATGTTAATTTCTTCTTTTTTTAAAAAGTTTAACAATCTATTATTTTGGGCATTCAGTCTTGTAATTATTTTTTTCTTTTTTCTTTTAAACAAAAAAATAATGTGAAGAACAAAATTATCTGCGTTACTAATTGCTGACTTCCTTAAAGTTACAAACAGCATATGAGGACGTCAATAATTTCAATTTTATAAAGATGTAGCTATGAGTATTGTTATTATTATATTGATTCGCACATTTTTGTTAAAATTATTTGAGATCAACGAAATAATTTTGATGATTCTACTAATTATAGGATTTTTTTCAATATTAAATTAAAAATATGTTAAGTATTCAAATAACAGCTAAATTTAATTTCTTGTTTATACCTCGGCTTATGATTTTTTTTTTGACCATGCATGATAAACTTCATCAAAATCGTTGTATTTTAGAATAGGCTCCAACCCTCTGCAGTAAGCAGAAGCGTGGAGCTTATTAAAATACACCCACGAAAAAGGGATATTTAAAAAATAGATCCGAGACAACTCAGACAATGTTTCTCATTACGAGTTTGTTATTATGTGTTCCATTAATTAGTTTTCGTATGTACATTTAAATATTATTCAACATTTCATCAAAATTTATCAAAAAAATAACTCCTTTTGGACGGGGAATCGAATCCGGGTTTTCTCCGTCCGCGTTCTAAGTTATTTTCTCAAGAACTAGATTTTTCCCGGAAATATGGGGTTGGTATATCATTGGATTTGTATTGAAATGGACGACATTTTTAGGTTTTTTTAATCAAAATCGTCGGAACAGTTTTCGAAAAATCTTTTTCTTTCATGTTTTTTTTTTTGAGTTTTTGAGGGATATCGCCCCCAAAGTTAGAGCTAAAATTAATTTCTAGAGACCTCAAAACGTTAAATCCATTAAAATCTGAAACCGAAATTTCGCGCCATCACAATAGAAGAGAAAGTAGAGTAGAGAAAGTAAAAGAAACAGAAAAACCTTATTTTGGACTCAGGGGACCTTATAAACGTGAAAATCCACAAAATCTCATAATCAAATTATTGAGTCAAACTTCCACATAAATATATTTGTCCACATTATACATTCTACATACATTTTTTATAAGAGAAATTTATACAATGACATTGTAATATAGTTTCGTATGGTTTGTCCCTTTTCTTAACGACCCAACAAAAAACGACTGATTGTAATAATATATTTTCTTAAACAATAATTAAAATGTAAACTATCATCTCAAAATTACTCAGCACAAAATAACTACACATAATATTTAATGCATTTTTTTTTGTTCACAAGAAATAAATACGCAATTAATGTTAGAGACATTAACACAATTAATGTTAGAAAAATAGTCATAAACCTTATTAGTATATTACAGATAATTTACATTATAAAGTAAAAATATTATAATTCTTACCGTCTATCGTTTAATTTGTTTTTGCATATTGCAATAAAAAACCGGATAAACACTTCATTCGGAATAAATATGCGAATAATAATAAAAAAAATGAAATATTTAAAAGTTCATTTACACTCATAAACAAGATTAGTTAAAACTAAATTTCTCTTTTGTGAGAAAGGAAGATTTTACCGACTACAAGAATACGAATGTGTTTAAGTATTTTTTTTTAGCGATTATTATGATTATGTATTATTTAAATTAATATGTATATACTGGTATGTATATATTTGAATTAAAAAAATGTTATTCTTTGTTTCCGGTTTGAAAAATCTGGCTACTGTTTGTTTTTATTACTATTATTATTATTTCCGTTCTTCCTTTTTATTCATTTTTGCCGATTAAGCTTCTTCAGTAACTTCCTAAAGTTATAATTATGAAAAATGCACTTTTTTTTCTTTTTTTAATGATAATCAAACCTGTTTTTTTTTTTTTTTTTTTTTTTTTGTTCTTCTTTCCTTTTTTTTACATATCTTTAAGAAATATCTTTGACATGCAACAAAGAAAAAATAACAATAAAGAAAGAATTAAAAAAGCGCAACCTTTTCATTTTTTTTTTCCTTTACTTCTATAAATATAAAAATTGATTAAAAGAAAAAAGAAGCAAATTAGAGAAGGAGAAGATAAAAAAGATTATTATTTGCATTTTTTTTTTTTGTTTTTTTAGCACAACTAATATGCAAAAACAGATTAATTAAATACTTTAATAAGCAGGTTGCTATGTTTTCACCTAACATAAAACTATTATAGGTACCACTTTATATAGAAGTTTATATATATATATACCTACAGACTTCAAAAACCTTTAAGCCTTTTAAAAACACGAAACGTTGTTCTATTTTTGTACCTTTTTTCAAAAATTATAATGAAATTGAATTGAATGAGATGTTAAAATCTTTTTTCCTTGTGTGTCAATATTACTTTTAAATTTTTAAACGGTCTATTATTAATCTAATATAATGTGCCACCTAAGCACATAGCTTATTCGTGTCTAATAAATTGGGCCTATTAAATTAATATGGGGCCAACAATGGGTTAATTATAACCTATCATCCAAATTTAATAAAAATCGGCCGAGGAATTCATTACATAGTTTTAATGATAGTGGGTGGTTTGCAAAAATGTTTTTTAATGACTGCCAGACAGACAGACATGAGATCAAAAAATAAGAAAAAAATCAATAAATAAAGTTCTTTTCCTGGTTTTTGTAATCGCCCTTGTTTATTAACTTTTTTATTAAGTGTTTGGAATTAAAATGGTTTTGTACACGAAATATTCTTCCTTATCTATTAGCTATCTAAATTAGCTAGCACCATAAAAATTATAAAAAAATTGATGAATTTAAAAAAAAAAAAAAAAAAGAAAGAAAGAAATCGGAACTTTAACAATAAAAGTTAAATTATGAAATGTTTTTTGTTACAAACATACTCTGAACTAGGAATCATGTGTTATAAAAAAATAATTATATTATAATAATTGGTAGAAAAAAAAAAAAAAATGTTTAATATATTTTTTTAAATTAAATGGATAAATGGACTAAACAGATTTATTTTTTGATCAAATGCAATATTAAATGGACACACCGAATGAATAATTATAAACAAAATGAATCAATACATAGTTATCATATCAATCCTATTTATCTTCGATTATTTTTATCTATTATCTATTTAACTTTCCTTTTTTTTCCTAGGGTTTTTTCCTGTTTTTGCTTAAGGTTTTTAGAGCCAGAATGGGCATTTAAAAAAAAAAAAAAAATCGTAAAACATATTAACATAATTATTTTTCATGAGTTTTTATAAGATAATAGTCATTAATATTCCTCGCTCTTTACAAATCCTGGGTATTTAGGACAATAATTGTTTATTTTTCCTTAGATAAGGTCTACAGTTATTAGTTTTGTTAAAATTTTACGTATTTTTATTAATTAATTAAATACCTTTAAGCCTTATTAATTATTAATAATTAATTTCACTCATATTTCATTTCAATTTGATTTTCTGTTGCAGGTATGGAAATGAATCATTATTCCAACCATCATATTCAAGCCCCAGGTAATCAAAAATAAACTAATAAATTAATTAATCATATAATAAATAAAAATCATATAAATAAATTAATCATATAATTTTCCCTAGTAACTCACCATACGGAATGTTCTTCTTTAGACTGTTACTCCCCCTATAAAAATATAAGTGTGACTTTCCTTTGTCCCAAAGTACATTGGACTAAACCTAAACATCCCTTTGTCTTAATTGTTATTAAGTCATTTTCCAAAAATCAAAGGGTAGCAACAATCTAAGGAAGTACCTAATTATGTTAGCTATGTATTACCTGATGTTAACTTCATTTTAATTGTTAACTATGTATTGACTATATGTTAACTATGTATAACTTATGTGTTAATTATATAGTAGTTATGTTAACTATGTGTTATCTATAAGCTAACAATATTATGATAATTATAGAACTATTTTAATATCTTGAGCGACATAACATAATTTAAACTCACTACCAATATTCTTCGCTGTCCATATCTTTTAAATCTGGTCTACTATTAATTTTACATCCACGATTAAAACAGTAAAATATAATAATATCTTACATTAAAAGATCTTACTTGAATTTAATAAAATTATTTGCTACACATTATACGTTCTGTCGATTATTACAACCTATATTATTTTCACAAGAATATATACATATTTAAATCGAATTATTATTATTATCAACGGGAGATAGACAGAGAAAAATTGGTTCCAACGCCGGGACTCGAACCACTGGCCTCTATATTTCCAGTACAGTGCTCTTACCAACTAAGCTACACTGAAGAATAATTTCCTCTGTCATTAACGATGCCTAGTCCAGAATTAAGCTTTTAATTTTTCCTCAAGTCTAGGAGTCGACATTTTTGAGACAATAGAACTAGACCGAGAAATATAGCTTATAATTATAAAGTACCCACATAGTACCTGTAGATACCTGTCTGTCTCCCGTTGTTAATAATTATTATAATTCGATTTTAAATTAAAATTTATACTTTCCGTAGTATGAATAATGCCAAAAACAGTGTTTACGTTCACAACATTTTTTAGAGAAAATTACCTTTTTTTACTTAAGAACCGAACAATTCTTCTTTGGACTGAAATTAAATAGTGAATTTTTTATACTGATAAAGAATTATCATCCTTATCCACATATTTCCCCCCTTATTTTCATTTGATTTATTTTTGAATTTGAAAACTTTTTCTCTTGTACATTCCGTGTGCAATATTTCTTTATTTTGGGAATGACGTGAATCTACCATATTATTTTTTAATAATGTATAGAAAAGTATCAGAGGAAATCTACAAAGGGAGAACTTTTTAATACAATTATATACCACAGCAAAAGTATTAAATCAAATATAAAAACCGAAATGAAAATAATGTGGTTGTATAGAATAAATCATTTTGTTGAAGCAGAAAGTAAAAAGGAAGAAAAAATTGGTAGTGAAAAAGGTGTGTTTTATAACTTTTAGATGGGGAGAAAGTATGGTACTGATTTGCTTACTTTTGAATTTTCTTTTTTAATCTTTACTTTTTGATATATATATTAAAGAAGTATTCTCTTGATATTCCTAAAAAGTTCTTATTAAAACTCGTGTTACCAGGCTAGGATTTGAACTCATTTTGTTTTCTTTCTTTCCCTATCTTGATGTTTTCGGTTGTACTTAGGGGTTGCTTTAAAATTAAGCTTTTCTCGATGTTTTTTTTCGGAGGGTTTTTCGGAGAGTCTAGATTAAAATATTATGGTGATGAGGTCGGATGGTAACAGTATGGGATGGTTGTTCCATCCTCCATCCTGTGCTTTCCTATAAGAACCCGTAATGGGATATTTATGGATCTGATTCCTCCCCTCTTTTAATATTTTTATGGGATGTAAGACGGAATTTGATTTTAACCCTGACTTTTTTTCTCTCTAAAAAAGCATCTTTGTGGCTCTCATACTTTCTTTTTATTATTTTTTTTGCGTACAATTCCAATAAATTTGTTTTATAGCATTTTTCTTTTATACCTTACTAATGTAAATTGCTCGTTTGAAATTAATTGTGGTTAATATAAATTGATAATTTAATTATACTTGTCGGACTTTTTTCAAGCATCAGTTATTCGTGTAATCACTCATGCTTCTGAGCTTACCGAATGTAATAGAAACAATGTGAATTATTATATGTTTCCGATTTCAAAAATTCCTTAACACAAATCCGTTTCAGATATCAGGGAACATTTTGGGTTTCATTTTCATGTAGTCTGTCGTTAACCATTTTAGCCAACAAAAATATCGTGTCTTAAAAACTACTAATTTAAATGGTAGGTAATAATAAGACAACTGTCACTCATATAATTTTTAACCTTCTGCCTTGATTATTTTTATTATTAGTTTTTTTTTGCTTATGCATAAATTTTTTTTATTAACACTTTATTGCTTTTTATCTTAAAAAGCAATAATCGATTGTTTCCCATATTAATTTCCACCACCTGCGTACATTAAATATTGCTAAATCTTACTTTTATTCATTTAAATAATCAAAACAATATACATATATATGTATAATGTAAAACTTAAATTATCAATATTTTTATTTTTAGATAAATTATATAGAATTTTATATTTTTGATTCACGCATGATCCACATATCTCACTTAATACCTATATTTTTTTTGAGCATTCACTTATCTATTAGAATTAATAACAACTAGTGGTTATCCTATTTATAAAATTGCAATCTGCTCATGCTCATGTTCTTTATTTGATACAAAATAATAAAAATTGAACGTGGAATAAAAGTCGTAAAAAAATGTTATTATTCGAATAAAAACCCTTTTTTTATTTTCTTTTTTTTTTAAATTATTTTGACTTCATAACATTGTCCATTTGGTGGAACTTCAACTTTCATGTTATTTTTCCATTTCATTTATCCTTACTCAATGTACCAATAAGTTTCTATTCCATTACAGATTGGGGCATAGTGTGTCACACATGTACCAAAGTATCAATATAGATATATTGATGAGGTCGGATGGTAACAGTATGGGATGGTTGTTCCATCCTCCATCCTGTGCTTTCCTATAAGAACCCGTAATGGGATATTTATGGATCTGATTCCTCCCCTCTTTNAAGATGGCATTTGTTGTTTTGTAAGGTTGTTTCAAAGAAAAACAATAATGTTAGTCTGTGTATATATATGCGCGTGTGTACATTATTTTGATAGGGTTTTTTGATAGAATTGATCCAGATTAAGTTATTAAGATAGGCGAGGGTTAGTCTATATTCAATTGTCCTTGTACGTATGTTCTGTTTGTGTAACCAGTAAAAAAAGAAAAAGCGCACAAATGTTTCGAGGGGATTTTGAAAAAAATACTTTTTCATTTCTATTATCATCTTTCTGTTATTTCATGATGCCAGAAAAGAAAGAAAGGAATAATCTATAACTGGGTCAATAGAATCACAAAATTACATAAGGATTTTTGTCAGAGGGTTAAAAGATATTTCTTTTTTTCAGATACGAGTATAAAAAGGAGTTGCTGACTGATCATGTCTCCCCTTTTGTACGTTTCATAGTTGTACAATGTACAGTGATGGGTTCATATTTCTCTCTGTTAATGTACTTTAGAAAAAGAGGGGGGGATTTCATTGTGTTAAAAACGAACAAGGGTTGATATTTTTCACAAATCAAAGTCGAAGGGTGAACTGAGTCATTTAAGAATTGAGATCATTTTATGTTATTTAAAAAAAAATCATTGAAAAAAACACGATAAGAATTAATTTTTTGAAAACGTGGTATCAGTTTACTTCTATTATGTTCTTTTATGTGTCATGTACACACTATGATAATCCCATTCACTCTACATTTATAATATGATAATCTTCTCAATTCACATAAAGTTTTGTTCTGTAATTCGATTTGTCCCTGTTTATATTCTGTCATTCTGTCAAACAGTTTTATCGTCGTATCATTCTTTTTAATACTTCTCTTTTGCGTTGTCCTTTTGTTCCCTTTTTTTATTTTGTTTTGTTTAGTTGTAGTTTAATTGTAATTATCCGTTTTATTGTTAAGTCAAAGTGAGATCGTCTTTCTCATAGAGAACATCTTTTACAGCGGATGTTAAACTAGAAATTTGAAATTAAACACGAGTACCGAGTTTAGCTTAAAAATCATATGAAGTAGACAACTTGAAAAAACAAAACAAAAAAACAATTAAATTGTACTCCAATACCTATATAAAAAATTAATGTATTTTTCAGTTTTGGGAAGTAGCGCCCCTACATTTGGAGCTAAAATTAATTTCTCAATATAACCTTGGGGTATGATTTTTCTGAATAGGTAGGTGTGTCGAATTTTCGTCCAAATCGGCCCAGTAGTTTAGGTTCCATGCGCCTGCAGACGACAGACTGACAGACTTTTTTAAAAACCCTTTTTTGACTCAGGGGACCTACCTAGGGTAACAAGTTAATCCATCAGAATCTCAAAATAAGTTTTTAGCACCATTACAATACTTTCCCTTTACCTATATGAGAAAGTAAAAATAGATGGTTTCGTCAAAACGCATATTTTTGAGTAAACGAAGTTTATTTTACCAACATTTTACCAAAAGACAAAAATGAATGTATAACACTATTTGTATACTACATACTACCGTATTGTATACTATTTACTATGTTTTGTTTTTACATTATTATTCGAAATTATTTATTTGTAAAAGGATCATTTCATAACAATTTTTTAAATTTAGTTTATATTGATATTATGTATAATATTTATTTATTCTTTTGCTTTTCCAATTTTAACTTATGCATTAAAAAGGGTTATAGATATACTTATAAAAAAAAAAAAAAAAAAAAAAATCTACCAATGAAAGGATTTCATTTTTTCCCCCGTATTCTCTTATAAAATAGAATTTCATAAAAATAGATATAGATAAAAAAAAAGTGGAAAAAGGGGGAAACGAAAGAAAAAAAAAACAGTTGCGATACGGAAAAATAAGGTAAGAGTTTGTGGAGCGTGAAAACAGCTCTGGGACCTCTGACTTTTGCCCTGTGTAAGGGACAAACCGACCGGAAGTTACGACTTGCCTGCTTTATTATTGGAAACAGATATCCGAGAACCAACCGACAGAAACACTGCCAGACGGAGATAGACACCACACACCGCAAAATAACAAATAACGAGGAAACAGTGCTTTGGAAAAATAAATTTATTGAAAAAGAAAAAATAAAGTTAAGAAGAAACGATAAGAAATAATTTCAAAAGCCAGAAATGAGTTCGTTTGATGTAATTAAATGTTTTTCAATAGTACTTTATTGTATAATGACATTCATTTAGTTATTTAATTTTATTAATAAGTAGCCGTGGTATGGTTTTTACAGTAAATTCTTATTATAACAATTAACAGCATTATCCTCAAGTTCATATACATTTCTTCAATTTAAAACTAAATTTTTTATCGTTAAATGATCGTTAAATCTACAATTAGTTCAAATATTTCACTAATTAATACGATGTGCGGCTTAACAATTCACTAATCAATACGTTTAATAATCCAGTTTCTTGGTGTAAAAGAATCTTGACTGATATCCTGAATTTAATCATTTTGAATTTTGACTTGAACCCTTTTTTCATTTTTAATATGTTTTAAAAATGAATATTTAATATTAGATTTAGAATATTGTTAAAGTTTATTATTTATATAAATTAAAATTTTAAATGAAAAATAATATTAATACTAAAAGAAAAAAACGTTTGATATTTTTTGGTAAAGATATTAAATATGTTTATTCACTTAAACACATTCTTTTTGTTATCTTATTACATAGTAAGGAAAATTGTTTTTTTTAAAAAAAAAGAAATTCTATCTTTGATCTTTTTTTTATTATCTAACGAGACACACATATAAAGACTCAAGTCACATATGAACGAGTTTTTATTTCTTCGAGGCAACACTGGATAAAAAAGAAGCTGAAGAAAATGGGGAAATTTTTTTTTTTGTAAGGTTGTTTCAAAGAAAAACAATAATGTTAGTCTGTGTGTGTGGGGAGGAGGGGGAATGAATACTGAGGTATTTACACGCTGCAATGACTCCTTATGATTTGATCTGAATCAAAGACCGAAGGTTTGAGGGGGAAAACTGAATCACAGGGGATCCACTGACTATATGGAACCAATATAAAGGGGCCGCAAAGTTATGACAAATCATAAAAATAAACAAAAGATTTCTTTTTACGCAACCTAACCAAAGCCTTATCACATTACATTCTCAAATAACTATATAAAAGAACCCGTTAATATTGCTTTTTTATGTAGTAAATAAAACTCAAAATTGATCAATATATTGTAAAAATAACAAAATGTGTAACTGAATGAATTCAGAATGAATATTCATAACATCATAAGACGACGTAATTTCACTGATAAGATGAATTGGGAGACAACTAAAGTTCACTGATCAGATGAATTGGAAGATAACTTGAGTAAACTGATCAGATGAATTGGAAGACAACTAAAGTTTACTGATCAGATGAATTGGAAGATAACTTGAGTAAACTGATAAGATGAATTGGAAGACAAATAAAGTTTACTGATCAGATGAATTTGAAGATAACTTGAGTAAACTGATAAGATGAATTGGAAGACAACTAAAGTTTACTGAAGATGAATTGGAAGACAACTAAAGTTTACTGATCAGATGAATTGGAAGACGACTTAATTTAACTGAAAATATGAATTGGAAGACGACTTAAGTTTACTGAAAATATGAATTGGAAGACGTCTTATGTTTAAACTGATAAGATGAATAGCTCATCAACTTAGTAATAAATCGTTATAAACTGTTGTTAAGATGGCATTTGTTGTAAATTGCTTTTAAAAATATTGCAAAATGAATTCAAAATACCTAATTTGCAGGTTATTTATTTATTTTTTTCAAATAACGATAGTTATAAATCGCCTTTTGTATCATTAATAATTTGATTCGTCGATTGATATGAATAAAATAAATTTGGATCCAATGAAATACCAAAAAAACGTAATGGTATATATTAAAATTACGTTTGATTTCTTGTTTTCTTTTGGGCCCCCCCTTTTGAACACTAAGGTTGAAGAATAAAAAAAAAATAAAATGTGAATAATTCGTTGAATACACATAAAGAACTACAGAGGCAACATGAAAAATAACAAATATACATCGCAACAATAGAACAATGTTTCAAAAGGGGGGTGTTATGGAAGCACCGCCTTAGGCGATACAACGAGGAATGTATAAAGATACTTGCACGCTGGGGAGATGCACAAACAGGAGGGACTTGAGCATCGCCTCGGGCTCCATCCTCAAGGGAATATTTCACGGTAAAATAGAGAGAAGAATCAACCAACAGAAAAAAATAGGAATCATTTTCTTAAAGAAATATTATTTTGCATTTTTTTTATTCGTTCTTCAAGCTACTGGTTATTTGCTTTGTTATTGAGGAAAAAGTATAAGGGAGAGAAAGTATGGTGATGGCTTTACGTTTTTTTTTTTTTTTTTTTTTTTTTTTATATTCTGTGTTTATCAGAAAATAAGAATAGACTTGACGTAGAGGAGTGAGAAAAGCTAAAGGGCATGGAAAAGGTATAAAAAGAAACTTTATCAAAAGAATCAAGAAATGCATATAAATATCCTTAAGGCTTTTTAAGAAATTTATTTTTTCGACGCTGTCCTTCAAAGCTAACAGCCTACAGGTATATAAATGTTAAGAGTATTTCTTTTTTTTAATAAATTGATAATTCCGATTCGATATTAATTTTTCTTTTGTTTTTCTTAATAGAATTATTAAACGTAAGAAAACGAGGGGTTGTTGTAGACGTAAGTGTATTTAATATGTTTTTAATGTTTTGTATTTAATAAACTCGAAAATCGTCTGGAAAGTTTAAGTGAATTTTGTAGTTCGACAGTTCAAATCCCTAGAGTTGTGTGGGACTTTTTTTTCACCAATGATCACGTTATTAAAATAAAAAGGTTTTTTTTTT
>KZ651121.1:134138-153520 GCA_001010745.2 Gerris buenoi
TATACATATATATATATATATGTGTGTGTGTGTGTGTGTGTGTGTATTACATATGTATTTATAAATAAGAAATAAATTTGACATACAAAAGCAGGAAAATTGAATCTCAATGGCTTATTATTTTATCTCTTAATCCCTGTTAAAAAAAAAATGCAAATAACTTAGAAACAAAATCTTATAGAAAATAAAACATAATAAAAATATCAATTTTTCCTTTTTTCTTTTTTCCTGTTAGGTCATTTAGGGTGAGAAGTGATGACCTAACAGAAAAAAAGAAAAAAGTATTGAAGAAATAGGGACAACAATCTACTCATGAATATCAATTTTTCCTACTTCATACTCAGACGAGACAGATCTAATATAAACAGACAGACGAATAGATTAAAAAATTGAGAAAGATTTGTAATTTTCGTTTTCTACAATCAAAGAGAGGATTCCTGTGGTTTTTTTCGGGTTTCACATTGGAATTTTTTAATCATCGTCATTTTACTTCTGCATGCTTTAAAAAATGAAAAGATTTAACGTCATGCATCGTGCTTTAAATTTTATATATATATATTTTTTTTTATGATATATTATTATACCATCTGTATATTTTGTATTATTTGAACTTAGGAGACAGATAAGACTTTAAAATGGTTATAGATGTATAAATGTACTTTTTATATACTTTTTTTCATATCATATTTAAATGTTATGAGACATATATGTTTAGTACCTTATTGCACCTATAGTTTAGTAGTAAAATAGACTAGTTTTAATAAAATGTAAGCACTTTTTTACTTTAGCAACCTCCCCCCCCCCCCTTGTTCTAAACTATAATCTGCATAACAAAAATCTCAAAGGACTGTGTGTTTGTCTCTCTATGATCACAGTTATATACACAAGAGTGATATTCCTTTGACCCAAGGTACATTACATTTACTCATCAAATATAAAATAATAAATTAAAAATAATAATTTGATAAGTAAGTTCATATATTGTTGTTTTTTTAATATTTAACTAATTAACTCTAACTGCATCTCATGCAGGACAAGATCATCACTTTTTTATTCGTAGTTCTGTACGCGTTTTGTAAAAAAAAAATAAAAATACATAGAAGGAATTTATAAGACGTTTTTGAAATGATATATAATCAAATGAGCGAGAGACCCTTATTCCCATTGTAACCACCAATTATAAATCATTAGATGCTTTGGAAACGTTTACCCTCTCTACTCTTAGACCTGTACCCGTACATTAACAACTGTACCCCGCACCTAAACACTCGTACTTCTCATTCCAAATGTACAATTCCACTAACACAGAAACAATGTCAAACAAAAAAACCCCTCAAATTAGACGGAATTATTCATTTGTACCTTCTTTCAATTCACAATGCTAATTGAACCCAGAACAATGTTATTTTTACTTACCTTTTTACTATCATATTATGTGTGCTTTTTGAAAACTACAAAAAGTTTACTTAAAAGTGTGTTTTTTATCATAAAAAGGGATAGTAAAAAAAAGCAAATAACCTTTTAACGTTAACATGATATATTTTTAACAATGTAATTACATAATTAGTAATAATTCTCTGCTGTAATTTTAGTTCATTTTTTTAACAAACACTATAAATACAGTGTGTACTTATACTGTCATTTTTTTAAATCATAAAATATTTTTTTTTTTATATTTTAAACATGATTTATTAAGATGTCCTTTTTAAGACTCTATAAGACTGCTAAGAGAATACCAGACTTTCGGGGGAGAATGCTTTAATTATTATGCCTGCTTTTTTTCAAATGTAGCCAAAGAACATAGCGTTTTTTTAACAACCAAAGAACATAGCAAGGTTAAGGGCAGGGGGAGACTTTAGTCCAAAACCCTGCTGTAACACGTTAGTCTAACATACTAGGCTATTGTAGCTGTGTAGTTTAGTTATCAATAATTTGTCAATGATATAATATCACTGTTGTCAATAATTGTTTTTGCTCAGATTTTGTACCATTTTTCTTTATTGTGATTATATTTATTAAAATGGTTTCATGATCATAACTCATTTAAATCTCTTGTAAATTTAATTTAACTGTTTAATAACGTACAACTGATAACTATCATACTCAACTTTTCTTTCCCTACTCGCTTCTAGCACTTCCTGGCGACACCAATGTTTGAGGTACTTTTTTACACCGTGGGCCCCTTACCTTATCTTCGGTTACCAACATAAAATAATAATAATTATTACTTTAAAGTTTTATATCCAAACATTTTAAAACTTGCTCAAAGAATCGAAATTAAATAGCAATAATAAATTTATTTATGTTCACTAATATATTATGAACCGGTAAACGTCCAAACTTGTTTTACCATGTACAAGTTAGACTACCTTTTTCTTTTAAGTTAACATAAATTAAAAAAAAAAAAAAAAAAAAAAATCAGAAACAAAATTAAGATCGTTAATTTCATAATTATAACACCTTATAACCTACGATTAAGTAATAAAACATCTCTTTAGTGTAGAACGAGCATATTAAAAAAAAAAAATAAATAAATAAAGGCAACTTCAAAGAAGAAAAATATGAAATGATTTAAAGATGATACGAAAACTTTAATACACCTCCGAGTTTTGACATTTGGATTTCTGAATAAAAAAAAAGAAAGAAATATAAAAAGGATTAAAGATAATTAGGGGTGGTCACCTACTATTACATTTCAATGTTAACGGATTTACGAATCTCAACTTAAGCCAAGAACTGGTAAGGTTTTTTTCAAGTATAATTGGTGCTCAGGGGAAGGATAAATACTGGACGCGGTGTTCCGCAGGGGGAACCCTTCTCTTTAAACTGTATAATTGGGCCGCTTCTAGTTCGAATGTTTTTCCAATAGGTCACTTGCTTGCCTCTTTTTATTTTTTATTTCCTTTAAGACCCTCATGTGGATTCTTTTAAACCGAAAAGAAAATAAAAGAAAAATCGTAAACAATTTCGACTGTCGAACACGAAAAGAAAAAAATACAAAAAAAAAACACATGTGAAGCTATCGGAACTTGAAATTCAAGTATTTAATCATACGGAATTATAAAAAAAAAAAACGAATTAGGGATCTAAAGAAACATTTTTCTTTTTTTGATTGAAATAAAGCAGTAGTAATCAAAAGAAAATTAAAGATTTGTGTTATAATTTTTTTTCCTAACTTGTTCTTAAACACAGTTTTTTCGTTAAAGACTTAACACTTGTTGGAAGTCCAAAAAATAAAAAATACTACCTTTTATACTCAATTTGAAAAATGAAATGAAATATAATCTTTGAAGAACTTTTTTTTTTTTTAAAGAAATATTATTTACAACTGCAAAATTATACATCTGAAGACGTAAAGGAGAAATATAAAAGCTTAAGTTCGAAACAAACTTTTTTTCTAAGAAGTTTAATTTTTTCAAATGCTTTTTCCTCTCGATATTCAAAAAGGATTTTTTGAGAGTTTTAGACGAAGAAACGTTTCATTTTTTATTGGTTGCAATGGAAAAGATTTAGATTCTTGTGAAGTAGAAAAGGTTTTTTGTATCGTAGACATTTTAGTCTCTCGGAAGATGAACAGATCTACAAAGGAAATAAAACGTTCACATTCAATACGGAAGAAGGAATGAGAACTCGAATAAGAAAAAGAATCTTCTTAGTATAATTATACGATGGAGATATGAGAAGAGGATCATTTAGAATCTTTCTATGTATATTTGTAGCTTTTTCCTCTGTAAAATATGGACCTTTGACCAAGGTACAATATTATAGACGATTTTGAAAAACGGAGAACCTACACTCTCTTTTACCTTTTACGTTTTTAGCCCGTGTTTTATTACATTCACTAAAGTATCTGAAGTTTAATTCGTAAATTATTATCAATTAATTTACTTTAAAATCTTTTTTCCTATAACCATCTTTATAGATCTACAAACTTTGGGTAAAAACACGATACATATATAAACTTATAATTGGAAGACAGAATATACTTTCTTCTGCACATACAAGTGTTTACATGTGCGCAAAAAAACTATAAATTCAATTTGTACCACTTTATTTGATAATCATATAACCAACCATTCGTCCTTCCAAATAATAACAGGACGTGAGAAAGTTATGTGCCTAACTAAAATTGGCTTACCACATTTTTAAATAAATCTTGATTCAAAAATATTACATTACTTTTATATTATCCAATGGACTTAAATATTATCCAATTGAATTTTTACTTTATAAAAAACTTTGAGGGGCAGCACACATTTGAAAAATCTAACAATGGTGTTTCAATTATATTTTTTTAATTGTCAAATTTAACAAAATATTCTTTTGGTAATTGGCGTAACGGAAAAGTAAAAAAAGAAGCTGAGTAGAAACGAAATAGAACAATTATAACTTCTTTTTTATTTTAAAATTATAATTATACAGTAGACAAATAAATATGCATGTGAAAGATTATTATTTTTAAATGAAAAATAGAAAAGGATAAAAAAAAACAAGAAATCCTCACAAATATAACAATTATTAAAAGGGGGAATAAAGGGAAATTAAAATGGACATTAAGATAGAGTTTTCTCCATTAAATGCTCTATGTTATTTTCGTTCTATCTAATAATGTCATCAACAGAAATAACAATGCAATGAAATTGCTTTACATATGCAAAGAACGAAACAAATATAATAACTTAAAGATGAGAAAATATAAGTTTATATATACGCGTGTCTATCAAAGTGGAAACTAAAGCTACTATAAAAAAATATTAGAGTAAATTATACATATAATAATATTTAATTTTTGCACAGTAAATACATAGTAATACCAGCAGCTATTTGTGGCTTGTTATGATTTCATTTCTTCAGATTACCTCTTGTTAGAATACCTATTAAATAAGTAACACTCTCTTTTTAAAGTTTGCAAGATTGCTTAGTAATTAACAAAACATTCACGCAAGTTACTAAGTAAAGCCCATAAAAAACTTATTTCGTATAGACTTGAATTGGTTAAATTCCTATTTATATTATATATTTTTTTATTTAGACATAATTATAATATAAAATGTCCCATACACATTTATCATTACCATTAATTATGATATANTATTTATTATTTCTCGCGAAAAAGCATAAAATATGCAGTAAGAAATAGTTAATATATTATGAATAATGTTCTATTTTTTTTAAAAGTATTTAATTATTATGTATTAATTATATATGTAGTTATAAATGAAAATAAATGTATGTAATTTAATATTTCAACTATAAATATAAAAAAAACTGATTCGACAGGAAAAATTGATTGTGTATATGTTTTTATTAAATAAATAACATTTTATTGTGATTATTCTAATAATATAAGAAAAAATAGACTACCAATTAGTGTGGCACATAGCTTCCTCGCATCCTATCATGCACTCTACTGTTTAATATATTTAATTGCTTCACCCGTTCAAAATATCAAAATTGTGTGGTCTGCTTTCCACTAACAATCAAAATTTAAAAACTCAGATGGCTACTTTGAAGATGTAGGTATAAAATATAAATGTATGTTTGTGCGCATGTTGAACAGATTAAATGGCGCAGAAGGTTGAAACTTTTTTGTTCACTAACGGGCTAATTATGGCATACCATACAAATTTATTTAATATCGTACATGTAGATATATTAGTGACAGACAGACACGGAATCAAAAATGTCTCCTGATGTCTGAAATGGATTTCGGAAATCGTAGACATAAAATATTTTCGCTCTTTGAATGATCAGCTTCCGTTTCCTTCGGTAGTCTCGGAAACAAAATAAAAAAGTAATAAATAAGTGTAAATGTTGGAAAAGTTATCATGTGTTAGAGCCATGAATATTAAACTTGGATAATTATAGTTCCTTTCATTTCATTGAACAATAAAAATACAGGGTTTCAGTCCACTTGTTCTTTTTGTGTATGTGACTGCTGCTATTATTATTTTTGGGTACATAGCTTCTGGAAGAAATTATTATGATTTTTTTTTATTCCAACTTCAATTATTTGCATACGAATTACAAAGAAAAAAAATAAAAGCGCGAAATATTTAAAACAAAAAACTAAAATTATATGGTTTTATATTTTTTAATAATATATTCTGGAAACAGAGATGGTTTTATTTTTAAATGCTTAAGCATAATATTAAGAATAAATTTCACTGTAACATATTAATTACTGCCTTTTTTGAGAAAAAGAATCGTAACATAAAAATTATATGATTTCATTTAATTTTTAACTTTTGTTAACATAATTATATACATTTTAATTATTTCTCTTATCCTCTATCTGAATTTTATTTTAATTTCTTTCAAAATTGATATTTTACGAACTTTTGTGCTGAATTATTTTATATTATAAATCTTAAAACTTTGGCTTATAAATCATAAAGTTTAAAAAGTTTATTCATAATGTTATACATCAATATAATTAACCAACTAATGATATTATATCTAACTAATTATATAAGATGAGATTAACTAAAGATATAAATTTAAGATAAGAACAACTAAAGATATCACATGATCTACTAAGTATATAGATACATAGAAAGATTAACTGAAGATAATAAGGCTGTCTATAGATATAAAATAAGATCAACTAAGTATAAATTATAATCAAATGAAGATAAATAATCACCTGAAGATCAACTAAAGATATTAATATAAGATAAGATCAACTAAAGATATAAGTTTAAGATAAGATCAACTAAAGATATAAATTTAACTTAAGATCAACTAAAAATATCATATAATTAAATAAAGGTTATAATCACCTTACTGAAGATATAAAAATATAAGATAAGAATAATTAAAGACATTGATATACGATAAGATCAACTAAAGATACATACTAATGTATATTAGTTCAACTATAATAAATATCAAATGGTCTACTAAATATATAGATATAAGATTAACTGAAGATATAAGGATATCTATAGATATAAAATACAATTAACTAAGGGTAACTTATAATCAAATAAAGATAAATAATCACCTGAAGATCAACTAAATAAGAACAACTAAAGATATAGATATAAGATAAGATCAACTAAAGATATAGGTATAAGATAATAACAACAAAAAATATAGATATAAGATAAGAGCAACTAAAGATATAGATATAAGATAAGATCAACTAAAGATATAGATATAAGATAAGAACAACTAAAGATATAGATATAAGATAAGATCAACTAAAGATATAAGATAAGACAAACTCTAACTACATAATCAGCTAAGAATGGTATTTACATTATTTTATCTGGTGTTTAGTTGGCTTACATCTTAAAGTAAGTACATATATATCTCTTCAATTATGTAGAAAGTGACAAATAAGGGTTGGGATATTTAGTTAAGGTTTTTAAATGTCTTTACTAAACATTTTTCTTCAATAGGTTTGTTTCTGGTCAAAAGGTAAATAATAAAAAAAAGGAACGCTTAAACTCAACTCCATCTTAAAAGAGTTGAAAACCAAAAAGATAAAAAAAAAACAAAAACAAAGCAAGAACCTCCGAATGATTGACACGGGTTCTGAAAGGGCATTAATTTTAGTTTTATGAATTACGTTTATTTCCTACCTTTTTTTCACTGAAGGTTTAATAGGTCAAAGACTGTAATCCTTTAGGTTTTGTAGTACTACCGACTGTCTGTTTGGTTTGCTAGTCTGTTATTATTGAGATAGTATTTAACATTTTCTCTGATAACTATAGCAACAACAAGGGTTAATCTTGAACTTATTTTTCTCGTTTTGTTGTACGTTTAAAAAATACAAAACAGCTGGCTGTAAACCATCTAGTTCAATATGTATGTTTAAAATAATTATTTTTTATCTACTTCAAAATTAGTTTGTGTGTTAACATATTTATTTCTTTCTTTAAATTATTAATTAAAAATCGTTAATATGCATTAAAAAATAGTTTCTGGTGAACTTGGCCATAATAAATATGACTCAAAGAGCATATTTGATCATTTTAACTATTTTAGATGATCACCAACCAAGTAGAATTAATAACTAAAGATATTAGATAAGATAAACAAAAGATAATATACCTATACTCAACCAAAGATATATTAGATATATGATAAGATCATATGTAGACGTTATTTACTTATCTAAAAGATAAAAGATAATATCCACTATAGGTGTATAATTTTTACATATTCAAATGGTATAAGATAAGATTAACCAAAGATACTATTATATTTGTTCACCAATGGTATAAGATAAGATCAACCCAAGATACTATTATAGTTGATCACCAACCAATAGATTGAATAACTAAAGATATTTGATAAGACCAAAAAAAGATAATATATACTCAACCAAAGATTTATAAGATCAGATTAATTTTAGTTCTTATATTCTCTTTTATACGTTTTTGCTTGCAAAATAACGTCATAATTGATTATTATTTTAATGATATGAAATTTTACAATTTTTTTTTTACTATATATACATTCCTATACTATAATAATAACTTGAGAACGACTCATGGACTCAGAAAGATTTATATTTAAAAATTGAGTAGTTAATTTTCCATGTACATGTACAAAACATTTTTTTTCGCATATCGCCAACAAAACACATATTATTTACTATGATTATACAACATTTCACATGATTCTAATCACTGATTAAATTTACGGCCATTTTTTTTACGTTTAAGGTGTATTTATGTAGGAAGAAAAGTTTTCTGTTATTCAAATTAAATAGAAGAAAAATCCTTATTTGTTTTGTTTTAAACATTTGCAAAATATTTATTCATCGGTTATACTCATATTCAAAGAGAAAAGATAGAATATTAATATTTTGTCTTTTTTCGAAAAAAAAAACAACAAACAAATTGTAAATAATATAGTATTGTTTAAGAAGTATACAGTATACATCCAGACAATAATCTTATACCTTTTTAAACATATTATAGGTATGATTTAAAATGTATATTTTTATATTTTTTTTCTCTCGTTAATTTGTTTTCTGCTTTTTACATCTTGAAAATAATACAATTATTAAACGATAGAAAGAGATAGATTTAAATATGACTAAATGGGATATGTGCATTTAAGTTGAGTTAAAAAAACCGATTTGTCTGAGATAGGTCAAGCTGCAGAAGATTGAGGTATATAAAATGAAACGTGAGAGATGGTAAGTAAATAGGCTGGGTTCAGTTCCCGCTGCCTTAACAGCTAATTCGTATCGTTTATGATAATTTTGAAGAAGAAGAAAGGAAACCAGAAAGACTCATTTCATTAGACTGGCAGGTGGTCGCCGACAGATACTTGGTACTTGAATTCCAAAAATAAAACCTTCCTTTTTTAATGTACAAAACTGTTTAACTTCTTAAAAGTACACTTACAACTAATAGTCATTGTCCGATTATACTAATTTAACCAATAGGTTATTATCAAAAATAAAAGTAAAAAAATATATATATATAATAAGATGGGCTTTTTGTTTGAGTTAAGTAGACCGTTTACTTTGTAAAGAAACAGTTCCGATTACAATGTGTTACTAACGTAGCATGGTCGCATGGTTATCGTACTTGTAATCGTCTTAAACTATGATCTGAAAACAGATAATATATATTTCAGTTCGATGCTTCGACTACGAGATATTCGAGTCATTACATCGTGAATCAAAGTTAATACCTACACTGATATTTAAGTTCGATGGTTCGAATGCGAGTGATTCGAGACACGTATTATATCGTGAACCAAAGTTTATACACCGATATCTAAGTTCTAGGGTTTGAATACTAGAGAAATGTGACATGTAATGGATAATTTAGAGAAGATTTGTAAGGGTTTCATTACACCCCTTGTACTGAATTAACGTAAAATGAGTACAAAGTAAATATTTTTACCTAAACAAATATGAAAAATTATTTACTTCTCATTAAATATTCTTGAAAAAATGGAACATTAAAAATTTTAAATTAATTGCAACTGGATTTTTACGTGAAATTTAATTTAAGTTCTTTTCACATTATTTGTAGTATTTGGAGTGTTTTATAAAGAAAAATGTAGTCTTGTGGCATTTTTATTTAAAAACAGATGTTATTTAAAACAGCTGTGTTTGGCAGGTTAATAGACGAGAATTAGGCAAATAAATTCCTAGTTGCTTCAAAAAAAGAAAATACTATAGAATATCATTATCTTCACTGAAAATATACTGATTGGTGTAATTTTTGCTAAAGGATATAATAGTAAACTAACTCGGAACAATACTAAGAATTATGAAGATCTTAGCTAAGAATTTAAATTGAATTTGTATTAGGTGGCATTAGGCATGGAAAATTAATAAATTTATAATTTTTAATTTCTAGGAATTCTAAAATAAAGTGTAATAATAATAATAATGTAAAAGCTACGTTATCTAAATCTGAATCTGATTTCTAGAGAGGTGTGAAATGATTCACATAATGATAGTTGTATTACTTTAAACATTAATGACGTGTAAATTAGGTAATGCTATTGTCTTATACATTTAACATAATTATTCGTCTGCTTCAATTATCTTAGTGGAATGTACAACGATAATGTTCTCCTATACATAGAATAAGGTGCTAAATACTTCCTTTCGTCGTGTAATAATTATATATATAAAAACTGTGTATCAAATACATTACATCATCAATTTACTAAATAAAATCTAAGCCAAATATTACTATTATTTATTATTTGAAAAGGAAGTATTGCACGTTTATTATAAACTAATTAATTTTTGTCTTTGGATTTGTTTACTTCTACAGTTAATTGATTAATTTTGGTCTCTGGGTTAATCATTCTGTTTACTTTTACAATAAACTGATTAATTTTGGTCTTTGAGTTAGTCATTCTGTTTACTTTTACAATAAACTGATTAATTTTGGTCTTTAGGTTAGTCATTCTGTTTACTTTTACAATAAACTGATTAATTTTGGTCTTTAGGTTAGTCATTCTGTTTACTTTTACTATAAACTGATTAATTTTGGACTTTGAGTTAGTCATGCTGTTGACTATTTAGATGAAATAAAAGAAATGGAGAAAGAGAGAGGAAAATCGAACTTTGAACTGTTTTGGTGGTTTAAAAAGTGGTCACGAGTAAAATAAAAAAAAACAAACAACGAACTAATCTGATTGCGTGGAAGAGAATAAAATTAAAAGGGATTTACGTAAAGTTAATTGTTTGTTTTCCTCTATAGCTCTTCTGGGTTCGAGACAGTTTTCCAAGTGATTTAAAATCCCCAACCCTTCTTCAAGTTAGAGTTTAGTTAAGGGTAAGTCGGACGGACTGATAGCGGGGTTAAAAAGGACGAGGAAACGGGTCTAGAGTAGCAAAGACAAATGGAATCATTTTCTGACCCACCCCTTTGCGGAGTTTTGGGTTGTGATAAGACTTCAGGCAGGACGGTAGTGTGGGCGAGGTTTCTCCGGCAACGAGTCTAAAGCGTATGCAGGATCACGGAATGCAAACACGGAACGGAAAGGGTCTGAAGGGGAAGAGATTTGCCTTGAAGCCCTCGGTGAAGTCCCTTGCAGTAGAAAGCTTGATGGATCGGCCTCAACAGCAAGAAGGGCACAATCCATCTCGACAATCCACTACGTTAAGTCGGTACTTGATGCCAAACCCCTCGAGGTAAATGCCATTCCCAACTTCCACTTCTTTTTAATCACAATACCTCTTCCTGCTTTTTTTCTCTCTCTCTATAAGCCAATCTCGAAGAAGTACAACACGAACTTGGATTTTCATGAAAAAAGAAAGACTTAAAGAGATAAAACAAACCTGTACAAATATTAAACATTTTCCTAACTAAAGAATTTTCATATTATACCTTAGCAGATTATCCTACTTTACCTCCATACTTTTTTTTAATTTGGAAGCTGTGTTTTATAATTCTCAAAAATCAAAAGATTTATTTGGTAATTGATTCATTGAATAATTCGCTTTTTGAAGCTCTAAATAGCTTAATTAAGAAACTATTACTGTATTCTTTGTTGTATTACTAGTTTCTTATTATTTATTTATTAAGAAGCTTAGCAAATAGTTAAATAAAAATAGTATATATGTATCAAGTCCAGTAGACTTAAAAAAGCGAATTATTTTAAATTTGTGACAACTAAACTCAGATCTATCAAAAATGTATTGTAATTACTAAATAATATAATAAAAAAATTACTCTTTTTCACTGAAGAACTTTCTTGTTGTTTGGTCGATATTAAGATATGAAGTTATAAATTTGTAGATTTATAGACCAATAAAGGTAATTCTTTTCTATTATATTTCAAAGGTAGTTTAGTGCAAGAATCGTCCTATAATATCGCAGAAGTGGTAAATTTGAGATTTAATTTTTGTTTATGTTTATGGTTTGGTGGGTATTTACAAATTTCAATTTGTAAATATATCGTTTAATCATTGAAGTATATATTATCATATAAAAGGTCTGTTAAAAAAGAGAAGAAACAGTAAAAAAATTAGTAAAAATCTTGGTCTAAAATCGTGATCTTTTTTTTTTTTTTTGTTGATGACCTACAATAATTTATAATCTTTCTCAAAAAAGAAATAAAAACAATCTAAACAAAACGTGATGTTTACAATAATGAGAAATGTTAAACAGAAAAAATCGTTTAAATACATCCCAAACAACAAATCTTCTTGATTTCTTTAAATTCATTCTCATCAGGAAAGAAAGAAAAATTAAGAAGACAGAATGGAAAAGATAGAAAAAGAAGAAAGAAAGTTACAGAAAGAAGGAAGAAAGAAAGAAAGAAAGAAAGAAAGAATGAGAAAGAAAGAATGAGAAAGAAAGAATGAGAAAGAAAGAAATAAAATTACATAAATGAAAGAGGAATATCAGAAAACTCGAACAAAACTTCACATTTTAAAAGCATTTAAGGAAATGTGTGTTGTTTTTTTTTATATTTAAGATTATTATTTTTTTAAAAGAGATTCATCATGTTTGGATAGATGAGAGAATCCTATTTTGTATAAAAATCTCTTCTCTCGTACATTTGAAAAACAGATCCTCTGGTTTTTATAATGTCAGATCTGTGAGCACGATCTTTTATTATACTTTTTTTTAAAATTTTATTCCTTTTCTGATCTTCAACTACGCCCCCGTCACAATTAAAATGAAAAAGGTAAAAAAAAAAAACGACCAAGCAAAAATAAATTTAAATTACATTCGGGTTATATACATATATTTCTATCATCGCCAAAAAAATGATAAAGCGAAATTATATTTAGAATGATTAAGATTAAGTGTTATGTTAAAAATTTTATTTTAAATAAAAAAAATATCCATCTTAAAGAAATTATCTTTTAGAAATATATTATTAACAGTCTGACAAAATGATTTCTTTCCTTTTAAGCCAATACATTAAATATTGTTAATTTTTATTACTTGTTAATAGGTTTAAAATAAATATCTAATGAGTATTATGTGGAACTTTATGAACAAGATATGAGTTTATTTATGACCTGCCCTTGTTTAAAAACTATAGACGAGTCATAAGTTCTGTAAAATTTCTGTTTTATTATTTACTGCCAATCATATATGTTTCATTAAAAGTTATTTTTGTTAGTTTTTATTATTACTTCATTTTATTTGGTTAACATTTATCCTTTCTTACTGGGTATTTATATATCTTTTCTTTACGTCTTGTAGACCTTTACATCATAAAATATGTTTTGTTTGCAGAAGGTAAAAATGAAATTAATATCTTGTCGTTAATGTTTACCAACCCGTAATTTATTCGAGCGTAAAATATTTTAACTTATTATAAAATATAATTGCATTTGTTTTGCGTGTACTCTATATTTTTATTTTAATTACTCTTTGATTCATTTTCAATTTAACTATATATATCTAGAATCTAGAAACCAAATAAAAGATTTTTACGTCAAAATAATGCTTGATTTCAATTGTTTTCTGGATGAATTTTATCGTTTTAAACTTTAACTTGAAAATCGATACTATATAATCCAGGGTCCAATTACCCCTTAGGGTAAAGATGACTTGGATACAACCTTAGAACAATGGATACAAGCTTAGACATGTATATAAACAGGTATCCTGACTCAAACCTGTTGCAAATTACTGTCATAAAGAGCTATTTCTTTGAAAATGAAGAATTTTTATAGATAATGAAATTTTAATAGATTCGAAACGTCGGAATTCACAAATTTGTTGACGTGTTAGGTATATTATCTATATTTAGATAATAGATCTAGATTTATTATGTGCATTCTTTATAATTTGTAATTAAAATTTTAAATATAGAACATTTTTTTTAATCCAAAATAACAGTTTGTTAAAGACATAAAATAACAATTAACTCCCTGTATTTTTTTTTTTTCTTTTGGAAACAAAATATCAAATAAAGATTCTTCTTTTCATTTCCTTTTATGAGTTATTTTTTTGTTTTTGTCTTGTCTCGGTCTTTTAACGATTCCAGACTTTTTTTTACCGCTTCTTTTAAAAGGATCAAAAATGTAAAAAAAATCCAAATATTTTGAAAAAGTTATTTGTAATTAAATTAGTTTAAAACTGAAATAACAAGAAGACTGGGGAAGGGAAGAAGTTTGAGTATATTGGAGGCGCCACTCCACAGCACTGGCTTGTAGCCCTCTGTCGGCACGATTCATTCTGTTTATTTACGTTCGTTTGTGTGTTTGTACTTGATAATTTCCTTTAAACTGATTTCTCGTGATCAATAAACAGACTATTGGGTTTTTTATTGGTTATCGCAGATGATTTAACTGATTTTACTATTCACATTAAAATTTTGTTTTTTATTATAGTTTCTCTTTTTGTTCTTTGTTTACTCATTAGGGAATAACTCAGGGCTGCTATATTGAGATCATTCTATTTCTAATGTTATTTTCTTTTCTATTTTGTATACTACTTTTATTTCTAACCAACAAATTATTTTTGGATGCAATGTCTTATTTGTATGTATGAATGTAAGAAATATATGACTTTTGTTCTATTCACACTTAGATAGTTATTTTTTAAAAGAGATTTCAAACTCTGCCTCAACTTCTATACTGACTTTTTCAATTACTAACTTTAATTCTTTAATATTTCAATTACTTTTTAATTTTAATTCGTTTCATAAGCACTAAAAGTGACTAGTAGTTGTTGAAAGCTGATTTTGTACATTAACGTTAATTTAAGTGGAAATACATCTTACTTTACTCTTTAATAACAGAGCAGGGCGAGTGCGAGGTCTCCTTTTCAACTTCAGACTCGATGTTTTGGCTCTTCGTCGGTCTGTTAAATTTTTTTGATACGCAGTCGCGCCTAAACGCGTTGTTCAATATCTTCAAATTTGGCATATTCCTTGAAGAAAAAGCTAGTGATTAATATTTTATAAAGCGTGAGCTTTTGCTTCCAAGCTTAGCGATGGTGAAGAACGCATTGCGATCATTCTGAAAATATATTTGTTGAAGCAATTTTTTTTGGATAGTTTTTTTTTTTTTTTTTTCGGATAACAAGGGACATTTTTGGTCTCGGGGTTTTGGTCTGTCAGTCAGTTGGCCTGTCGTTCCACATTTTTTTCATATAATTTTCAACTTCCTCGATCATTCGTTTTTTCCACATTTACGCACAACATTTATTAACGCTTATCTTTTAAAGTACTAATAAGATTTTTAATAAATTATGATGGGTTTTCGAAAGTAGCCCACAGATGACCCCCTAATAATTAAAACCGTATGCGCAATTTAATATTACCACATCTATATTTGTATATTTATAAGTTATTTTAATATTTGTCATTTTGTCTGCTTTCAGAAGCAAGACTAGAGAAGTCTCCTCTGCTAGCTAATGGTTACAATCACCCACCGACCTCTCACCACTTGAACCACATGTCATTCATGGCCGGTTTGAACCATCCTCATCCTGGTACGGCCATCCTGAACCCTGCAGGTCTTCAGCATGCACTATCAAGGCAAGAACATCTTATTAAGCAACCCATTCCCGCCATGGATGCCTTAGCCAGGTAACACTCAACATTCATTTCCATTATCTTTTTAAGAAAAATTAAAAGAATTTTTACAATCTTTAAAAGTTCTTAATTTGTTTTTAAATTTATTTTAAAAATAATTTTTAAAAATCAAGATGAGGAATGAAATAATATCCCTCAATTAAAAGACTTTACTTTATTAAGGTGAACGTTGACTGTTGTCTTTTATTTTACTTCGATATTTTTTGTGAAAGCGACTTTTCAAAATGTCTATCGAAATTTTTCATGGTGAAAAAAACTCAAATTGCAAATGTTAATATTTTTTTACAGCCAAAATCCCAATTACAAATATACCTATAATACATATCAGTTTTTATATGGTTGCTTACATGCCTCAATTTGCAATATGATTTTGTGAGATGTTATTTTTAAACATTTAAATTTTACTCTTAACACAAAGGATTAAATAAGTTGATATTGATTGAACTAGAATTGTTGGATTTTAGGATATTAAATTTATTTAGTTGCTTTGTTATATTTTTGTTCAAATGGAATTATGTGGAGGAATGGATACTTTATACATATGTACTATGAATTTTGGTGACAAAAGTAAAAATAAATTCTATACAAAGCGATCAGCTGTTATATTTTTTGTTTTCTAAATTTCTATTGTCTTTGATTACACCGCGTATTTGCATTTATCGATATGCTTGTGGTAAAAAGTTGCTAATACATAAAAATAGTTAATCTTTATATAATATTAAGAAATCCAAGTTTTTTTGTTTTTGTTTTTTTATTCGCTAAAAATAATAAATACATTTATATTTTTTTATAAAAAAAGAGTACATAATAATATATGAATTTTATTACCTTCAGTAGAGGGACAATTTTATGAGTGTGGTTTAACTCGGAAAAAACCATACTTTTCCATTTACGAACAAGAAAAACGTTTCATATGCCATCCAACTATGTATCAATTTTACTATAGCTTGGAGGGGAGACCACTCCTTTGACATAATAAATTCCACTTTTTGAGAAAATGTTTTGGACATTTTCTTTCCCTTTTTTATTATATACATATGCGTCCATGTAAGAATATATATAATATTATCATGAAAAAGAGGGTAGAGGGGAAGTGAACAAAAAAGAAAGACAAATCATTTAAGTTAGAAATGGACTTTTATTGCCCTTCCGGAAGTCAATAAAATAAAAACAATAAACACTCACTATTTTAAGATAACTATGATTACTTTTATGACATGAAATTTTATGGTGTCTGATATTGTTAGATAACATTACGATTATCCCCCATTTTATCAGTTAAAAACTGAAGAAAGTATACATTGATATTTATGATCATTTTATACACTTTTAAAAGGTATATTTTTATGACTTATAACTACTATAAAATATATATTTATATGCACGTAACATAAGCTGTTTTTATATAGATAATAATAACTTTATAAAAAATATTGTGTTAACAACAATTCAGGGTATTTTTGTTTTGTGAACAAACCTATGGTAATATTTAATAGTGAACTGCTTTCACCATTTTTGTTGTTCATCATTAGTGGGACTAATATTCGAAGTAACCATAACTGGTAGTCAAACTTTTGGTTATGTTATTACTGCCTCTAAAACAGACATTTTATTTTATTTTTTATTTATTTATTTTGTCATTACTGTGTGAATTTGATAATAAAGATAATATACACGTAAATTCATTTCTTTATTTTTTTAGATTAGTAAGCTTCGTTTGTAGCATCAAAATTGTGACAAAACAGCATAAAACACATTAATTTAAACAAAATATCGGTTTCAAAAGAAAAGAAGACAAAAACAAACTAACAATTATTTTTTACGACTCGGTTGCTCAAAAAACAATGAAAAAAATGGCTGTTATTGTTCAGTCAAACATTCACAATTGTACGTGTACCAATTAGTTTAATGTTAGGTGTAGTTTTCTTTTTTAAAAAAAAAAAAACTAACAATTTTAGCTCTTTTTCTCATTTTTTCTCCTTTATATCCTGCTGAATTTATTATTAAACTCTTTTGTACATTGTTACTTCAAATGCCTATTACTTATATACCTTCTGTTAGCATTACTTTCAACTACTGCAATTTTAAGATTCACAACCGTGTTCACCCTTTAAACAAATAAAAAGTCAATGATAAACCATTTATTTTTAGTTCCTGTGTTAGTGTTTCCATTTATAATACTAACACAGGAACTAAAAAATAAATGTCTATTACTTACAATCATTCTGTTTACCATTACTTTCAACTACTGTAATTTAAGATGCATATAAAGATTAGCGAACTTGTTCCCTACTTAAACAAATAAAAAGTCAATGTTGAACCTTTTATCTTTAGTTCGTTGACTACTAATTTTCTGTAGGTATATATCCTTTTTCAGAAGAGAGGCAAAATTATAGCGTTATGCTATTGTATGTTAGTAAAACATCTCAAAATATAATTAAAATATAAATCAACTTAAAATAAGTTTGTAGTTGAAGTTACTACTTAAAACAATGATTCTTTTAAAATTCTTATTAAAAAATTTTAAGTTTGTTTGTGAAGTTACAACTTATATTATAAATATATATATTTATAATTCTTATTAAAAAATAAATTAAACATTATTGTATGTAATTACTCTTTTGGATGTAATTTGTTTCATGGATAATTATAGCATTTTTTTTTACATTTAAAGTAAATGTATTGTTTTTACCCAAAACATCTGAAGCCGAGAATTCAACAGAATTATCCGTTTTGGGTGTTTTTAAGACGATATTGTGTGATTTTGTAGCAGGATCATGTCTGCCATTGTGTCTGTGTCACACGTCACATATAACGCATAAGCTTGAAAACTAAAACTTGATAAAAAAGAAAGTCCTTGCATGTATAGTTGTGCCTCCCGGAAAATCATAAATTTTTGATCCCATTGACCTCTTTTGCTAAGTCTGGCAAAAATGTTAAAATGTTTCCAATTGCGTTGACATGTACACTAATTTTACCGAATTTCGTATTGATATCAGCCGGATTTTAGAAATATCAACTTTTCAACTTTAACTCTAAATATATTTTGAAAGTATTTTGCTACATTGAGCTGAAATTTTCACCAATTATACCTTTTTTTTCATCAAATAAATATTCTCTCCATATTTTAACTTAATATTTGGCACCATTTTGAAATTATTAGGTAATGTAGAGTTTCGAAACACCACTGTGTTGTGTATATATATTTATATTTAATAAATATAATTAATTTATGAAATCAGCGATTTTCTGTGGTTATATCTTTGAAGTTATAGTGTTGTAAAGTTCGTCCATTTTTATTCTTATAAGAAGATAATCGTGTATAAAAAAAAAAAAAAAAAAAAAAAAAAAAAAAAAAAAAAAAAAAAAAAAAAAAAAAA
>KZ651121.1:153597-170616 GCA_001010745.2 Gerris buenoi
AAAAAAAAAAACAAGAGTAAAGGAAATATAAACGTTTCCTTTTTCTGAAAATTAATAAAAAAAAGATGGGATCGTATTAAAAATAGCGACAAGGAAATGAAAATATTTGTTAAATTAGAGTCATCAAGTTGAGAATAAGGGAGCGAAGTGAACAAGAGGAAGGACTTCATTTTGTTTAATCAAGTCTTATAGCTTCTACAAGAAATCAAGATATTCTTAAGTATTTTCTTTTAGTAACCCATCTTTTCTGTTGAGGAAAACAAGGATGAAGTTTCTTAGATTAAGAGAAAAAATGAAGAAGGAAAATTGTTCTGCTTTTTTATTACTTTTTAAGTGATCAAATGAAAAAAATGAAAAAGAAAAAAAAAATGTTTTGAAGGGGGAAATCGAAATGAAGAAGGGTCACGTCGCCTTTATTTCCCGACCCTAATCAAGAGTCATGAGAAAATTTTCCTCCATCATTTAAAACAAGAGAAATGACTGAGGGTCGTGGCATAAAGGAAAACCCGGGTGATTTCGAGTCGTCGAAAATTTAACAAATTGTAGTTACCCCTTTTCGCTTTCTCGCAATATTCTCTTCCGGCGGTGTGAGTTTTCGGGAAACCCTCGGAAAAGACTTATGAATTGTTAATTCGAGAACGCGGGTGGGAAGTTAGGTTTTCCCGAAACGTAGGTTAGAAGGGGTCTGTATAAGCAAAGTGAATGAAAGTCCTATCGAAGAGGGGTAGGAGAGGGGGGGGGGGACTTGAAGGGAGTGAAAATCGGGAGGCGAAAAGATCAAACGGTTTTGATATTTGGTGTAGGCGAGGCAAGTCCGCAAACCTCCCTCTACCCCATCCCAACCTCGGCGCGTGTTCTGATTAAAATGCTAATCATTGTAATTAAAAAGATGTTTTCAAGGGATCTGATGAGGGTGGGGAGGATGAAACTGAACGATGCGGTGAAGAGTGACACGAAATATGACGTGGAAACTTATAAAATGCGCAAAGGGCTTAATTTTATAACTGATAAAAATAAAAATAAAAACTCACGTAATAAAATCAATAGATATGAGGACAAATAAGAGCAAAGCAGCTTTAAGGAAATAATCAAATATTGCCTATTTGTTAAAAAAATAATTTTCTTTTCTCTGTGGTTGTTTTTCCGACCTATTGTCTTGTAAATGTTTTATCCGAGAAGCCTTTGAAAAACAAGCATTAAGATCAGTAAAGACTTTAGGAAAGATGGAGATCTTGCATTACCTTTCTACGTACGAGTATTTTAACTTTGCTGAGAAGACATTCTTTTTTTTCCTTTCTTTAATTGGTTTTAGAGACAAAAAAAGGGGGCTGAAATGTCTTAGTCAATGGTTTTTTTTGTGTTGTTTAAGACACAGAAGTAAGTAGGACATAAAACTGTTTGCACAAAAACAAAATACACAAGCACTTCTCTTTTTTGTTCTAAATCTTTTTGTTTTTATTATTTAACTTCTTATTTTTTTTAGACAAAAAAACTAAATAAATAAGATACGTTTTTGTAAAATTTAAATAAAAAAACTTAATAAGTAGGTATGACTTAACTTGGAATCGAACGAGGTCCAAAAAAACCACACTATCAGTCCATACGTGACCATTATCAATAATAAAACGCGAGGAAGCTATGTGCCTTTTTAATTCACTGATTTGTTTTCTTTTATTTGTTACTTTTGCTAAAAAAATAAATGAATATTAATAAGAAAACCTATTAATTCAAAAGTTATATAAATAGTGGTTTGTATATTAATATAAATTTATATATTTTTTAAGCAAAGCGTTATAAAATAATACGATTGAACAAAATTGAAAAAAAATTAGATGATTTTAATCGATGGCATATCTGATCTGGTTAGAGTTAAAATCTGTTATGACAACACTTTGGCATTCTGTATAATCATAATACAAGCATCATTTCCGCTTGTCAAAAATTCTTCCTTTTTTTTAGTATATAAATATAAATTCTTCTTTTAAAATATAGTTTAGATTTTTCTTCTTTTTTTTTCACTTTCATTTGCATTTAAAAATAAACTAGATTTAAATAAAAAATAAAAATTAAAAAAATCTCTCATAATTTAAAGGTGTGTTATTTTTTGATGAAGTGACACCAGTCTTTAACCTGTTTCTTGTTTCGTTTAATTTACTTATTATTATTCTTTTTCCTCAAAATATCTTGAAATAGTTTTGACAGATTTAATTTTATAGGAAGAATCGAAAGAGTTTGAAAACGTTATTTAATCAATAGAAAAAAAGAATAAACAACATAAAATAGCGAACTTTAAGAATAAAATATATTCATTTACTGAAAAATCTTTGCATTAGTTTTATGGTTAGAATTATGGAGCGAAAATCCCAGAATTATCTATATTTTATATATTATCTATATTTTCACCTATTTTTATTTAAAGTTTAAAATATCTTGATTGTCTGATGTTTCACAAATTCTTGAAATGATTAATTTGATGTTTCACTAAATCTTGAAATTATTGTTTCGATGATATTTGTCAATTGTTATTTTGTAGTTTCAATTTCTTGTGATCACCTGAAATATTGAAATGATGCTTCAAATAATCATGGAGTGATTGTTTAATGTTTCACACATTCATAAAGTGATTGTTTAATGTTTCGCAAAATATTGAAATTATTGATTTTTCACAAAACCATGAAGTGATTGTTTGTTTTTTCGTAAAATATTGAAATTATTGATATTTCACACGATGATAAAGTAATTCCTTAACGTTTCACACAATAATGAATCATGACATGAATGTTTGATATTTCGCAGAATCTCGAAGGATACTTTGAGTGTTAGAATTTAATTATTTATTTAAAACAACAAATTTTAGTTTAGTTCTAATAATATACAATCATTACTTGTATAATATTATATAAAAGTTGATTGTTAAAAAGCTGTTACACTTGTGTTTGTTAAGGGAATTTCATTCGGTAGGTAATACTTGATTGTTATACTGCGAAATTAATTGGTATGCTTCTCGGAAAATTAACAAGGAATTATTGGTTGTAGAGTTTGTCTTACTAATATTTTCCACCCTTAATAATATTTCACGTAAGACCCCCCCTTCCCGTCTTCCATCTTTAATTCCTTAATTAAACGACACCGATTTCTTTGCCCACCCCTCTTCTGCCAACATCTAAAAAAAAAAGAATAAAGCGCTTATTAAAGGAACAAAAAATACAAAACAGTGTTACCACTTATAATTGAACAGGAATTATTTTCCGCATCTTGTAGCTCTTTCCCCAACCCCCTCTTCTGTATACTCTTAAAAGGAATCCTTTTAAAACAGGAAGAATTACAGGTTTTCTGTTTCTTTAAGAAAAATAAAAAAAAAATATCCCTAGATGGTTTTCCTCCAGCGGAACGGGCTCCGGGTGTCGTTATACTTTCCCGAAAATGAAAAGTTTTATAATTTCATTTTAATCCTCACCTGATAAATGGTTTTTTCCCTTCTCAAGGAAAAGGATGAGGTAAAATGTGAAGTATAATTTCTTGAAAATAATAATTTATCATTTTACGGTGGCGCGCCCTCTCCCGTGCCGGTCCAAGGAATGGAACCCTCTTTTAAACAAGGGAAATTTCTCTCCTACGAGTCCCTGAACCCCCTTCCCCCTTCTCCCTCCAATTTTACCAATTAAGTTTAGGGATTAAAATTACCTTCTCAATAAATTAGATGTTTTTTTTGTGAAAAATCGATAATTTTATTCTCACCCCCCCCCCCCCCCCCCCCCCCCCCCTCTCTCTACCTTACCTTATTCTACCCGTCGTTAAAATTTCTGGTTTTTGAATGATTTACTCGAAGGGTTTATAATAATTTAAAACATTACAGATATAGGAACGGGATTAAATTTTAAATATGTGGAATTTTAACAAAATAATGACAAATTAACATTTTTGCTGCCTTTCATAGTATAAAATAATACTGTCGTAACTGTAAAGTCTAAAAAAAAAAAAAAAAAATTAGAATTCTTCAATTCGACTATAATATTATACTTCTTTTATCGAAGAAAGTATTACTGATGCCCAATTCAATTCTGATTTCGAATAAAACTTTACTGAATTCTTTAGGGACAAATCTCCATAATTACATTTTTAACAATAATCAAAGAAAAAAAAAAATAATAATTATAATAAGATAACGATATAATTATAAAAAAANTTTTATAATAATTATAAAAAAAATAATGGAAATAAAAAAAGTTTTAATGGAATGAATAAAAGCAACATTAGAGTGAAAAAATTGTATTGACGAACTAAATTGAATGACAGATATATCTGTCAATTAACTTTGATAAAATGTTTCATTTTTTTTTTTTATTCTTTTCTTATAATATTTTTTGTCATTTATATTTTTAAGTATACTTTTACATGCAATCTAGTATTCATTTATTTTGTATGTTCGTTGTTCGTTCTTTTTTAGTGTGTCATCGAATGTAATTTTTTTTTTTAAAAAGTAATAATTAATAGAATAACGAAAAAGGGAAATTAATAATGTGTCAATCTATTCAACGATCAATATTACATTTTAAATAAAAATAAAAACAATAATAGTTCGTAAAATAATTATATCTGCCCAAATTTTTCACAGATATAATATTTTCAATCTTATTTCACATTAGGTACTTATTAATTTCGTTTGATTTTTTATTAATACTAAACATTATTATGTATTTTATATTATAAGTAATTTTTTTCTTTTTCACTTTGTTTCATTTTTATTTAGAACTTAGAAATAGCCTTTTTTTAATAAAGGTAAAAATAAAAAAAATCATCTTCACTTTTTTTTAATCAAAGGATTATACAGATACAAGAAATCCCCGTTACATAAAGAGAGATAAACAAAATGACTTTATACGTTTCGTCTAAAGGATGAAACGGGAAAATGATAAAAAGTACATAAAGAGACAGACAGAAAGAGGGGGAAAATCCGAATTGTAAACTTTAAAAAAACTTCAATCAGGATTCTTTTTATACCTATAAAGACGGACTTAATGAACATCACCAGGAAAAGGAATAAGAACGTAGGAAAAAAATATCTTTAGGGAAAAAAATTACATCCAAAAGAAAATTGGCTACAAGACGGAAAAAAGTTACAAGAAAATCTAAGAGGAGTCAAAGAAACATATCCTTTTAATCAGCTTTACTCTCTTTTATAAACGGTAATCTTTGGAATTATTTTTGAATGAAAAAAAAGAAAAAATCAAACAATAATTTAATTTTTTAAGATCTGAAGAACAAGTTAATCAATCGTACTTTTAAGATGTTTTAATTGAGAATCAAAACATTTGGAGGGGGGGGGAATAAGGGAGGGTTTGATGAAATTTAAGGAAAAGGAAAAATTAAAAGTAAAGAAGCAAGAAAATTAAATTATTAAGTTAAAACATCGAATGATAACGTAAATTTTGTTGCTAATATAAAATTACTGATTAGTTTAATATTCTAGTATGCTACTTTGAAGTTAAAATTATCATTATATGTATAATTTAAAAAAAAATAAAATAAATACGGTACTATTGAAGATAAATTAAAACTTAGAAGTTTTAACTCTTTAGGTAATCGGAAAATGGGTTTGAAGGTAATAGACTTTGCAACTTCAAAAACAAGTGTAATCTATAAAAAACGTGCAAAAAGAAAGATAAAAAGGTTTTAGTGTCAATTTATACTGTTACATTGCTAATTTGAACTGATACAATATCACAATATACATATTGTCACACTGTACTGTCACATTGTGATACTGTTCCGACTTATTGTTACATTGTGACAGTTTTCCTGGATTTTTCTGGATTTAAGCATGCATATCTTTCGCATAATGAGTTTATTGCTGTTCCGAAATTACAGTGTTAATGCGTCTGAATTTTGCATCTCTACACATTTTTTTAATTAATATTATCAATGTAAAATAATGTCTTTTTTTATTCCATTATTAATGGAAAACATTTCTTAATATTAGTTTTTTTTTAAATTATAACAGAGCAATTTTTTTTTCCTAAATCATTTAAATTAAGTTATTTGAATATAATTATTAATAAATTCAATGCATCTGTATTTCAGATCTGGTCTTTGGGAGAATTGTCGAGCAGCCTATGAGGATATTGTCAAACATTTGGAAAGGTTAGTTTTTTTTTTTTTTTTTTTTTTTTTTTAGTTATTTCTTAAAGTATATTTTCACTCTAAATAAAAGGGGATTCTTGTTAATTTAATTGTTTGGTTAAGTAATATATATAATCTAATATATATAATATATAATAATCTAATCTCTTAAATGCCTCAAAATTCAAAAAATAAATGTAAAAAATAGTAAAAATATTGAAAACAAAAACAATAAAGCTAGTGAAGATAATGTTTAAGCGTTTCTCTTTATCATAACTATTATAAACGACATATCACCGGGAATTTTTCATACAAATTTCTTCGGGGAAAAGTAAGCAACACTGAGATAAAGGGAGAGAAAAGAAAATTGATAGAAGCATTTTTCTTATTCTTCCCCGTGTTATGTTGGCATCATTTGTTTCAATAACTCAAGTCTACCAGCAAGTTTTTTTAAGTTTTCCTTTCCCTGCCCATCTTACTTCTAAACCGAATATTAAAAATATAAACAGTGTTGCCAATCCCTTTTATGTTTATATTTTATTTCACTGTTTCTTTTTTTATTAATAATAACATAATATATCTTTATTTCAGTGAATCTTTTTTTTTTTGAGTTTGAAACTTTTTTATATTTCTCCTTCTGTTAAAATCCTCTTTATTTTTTTTTTCATTCCACAAAAAGATAAGACAATAAAAAAAGTTAAAAAAAGAAGAAAAGCCACACAAGAAAGTAATAATGTATAAGAATATTACGTTGATGTCTTGAAGGGAAAAATCACCTGCTACCCAAAAATAAAGTAACATTATACGCTTTCCCCTTCTTTATTTCTCTTACTCCGTATCTCAGATGAAAAACCTAAATATACATTTATTAAAATTAGGTGCAATCTTTTAGTCTTTTCTCCTCCCCTCCCCCCCCCCACCCCGTATATTGAACCATCTTTGTCTGGTTTACTTTTTTATGAGTAGAGTGTTACTCTGGCTTCTCCCTAAATCTAAAAAAAATCGATGTTACTGTGAAATTAATATATGATTCAGTTCAAACGATTATGATATCTTCCTCCAAGATTTTTTTCAATTTGATTTTATCTAAACTCCACACAATATAAGTACCTAAATATCACTAATTTTGTTGTATTATTTTAGTTGGTAGTCTCTGTAAATAAAAAAGTATAAAAAACAATTATTTTATTTTAATTCATTTTAAGACTATATTTGACCCATACCTGAGCATCTTCAGGCCTTGAATTGAATTTTCCAGAAATTAACATACATAGTATTAACACAAAAACAAATCACTTACTTAAGAGTAACTCGTTAACGATAGAATGGGAAAGTTGGTTGTGACGGTTTCGTAGATTTTATAAACTTTTAAAATTTTGCAAAACTAATAATTGATTAGGTATATTGTATTGTCATGGGAAACACATAATCTGTGCAAATGTTCGCTTTCTAGATAATTGGGAAGTGGGTCAAATTTAGGTTTCAAGATTTGGAAACAAACAAATCAATCATTGTATTATTATTAGGATTATTGAATTGTCATTGGCAATGCAATATCGTGCATGTTTCATCTTTCTAGAGAAGTGGGTCATATTAAGGTTACAAGATGAGGAGCCCAAGGAAGTTAAGAGGTTGGTTCCAACCATACCACAAACTAGTTCCAACCCTCTTTCAAACTGTACGACGCATGTGCATTAGCAAAAAACGTTCAAATGTGGTCCGATGCGCATGCGTCGGACAGTTGAAAACCAGTTTGAAGTGTGGTTAGAACAAACCTATTATAGTGCTTAAAACACAAACAACTTAGCATCATCGTCGGAAATGTGTACTTTCAGGGTGTACGTTAGGGTGTAGTTTTTACGTAGTCTTTAACGTGTTATAATTTGTACCTCGCAAAAGAATTAAGTTAAATAAAAGCGAGTAAAAAGAAGAGTACATAAATAAAGAGTAAAATATACGGTGAATTGAAATCCAAACGGATAGGTTGACAGATTTCAAAGATCCCTCCTGGACAGGCGTGAATAAATCCCTGAACATTATTCATTGTGGATTCCGACCGAAAAAAAGGGATTTCCGGACTAAGAATCAAGAGAGGGTCGTAAATTCACCGGATCCTACAGGACGGGAAAGATTTCCGCAACAAAACAGTTAACCCTTCTGAATTCAGGGTCTTCTGACCGGAAAACAAATACAGTCTGAAAAAAAAGGTTAGGATTTTTTTTTTTCACAAATCCCGTCAAAATGTTAACCACCTCTAATAACGGGTTAAACTCAGTTCAAGAGAATTAAAAAAAAAAAAAAACACAGTGGAAATCCACTGTGTCCAGGGTTAGGCCGGCTAACCCTTATATTTTAATTTGCAGTTAACTAAGTCTCGGTATCAAAAAACAAAAGCAAAAAAACACCATGAATAATGATACTTTTAACATGAATCTACCCACGTCCTTTTCCTTCTTTTAAACTTTTTTTTGTTGTATCTGTCAACTACATTAAAAGTGAGGTTTTATGCAACGAAGAGTTAGTTAAACAAACGTTTCACTCAATCATTGAGAATGAGACAAATTTATACAATTGTAGACTACCCAGCCTCATGGTTGACCATTCAGTGATAAATTGATTGGAAGTTTCCTTAGTGATGAAAAAAATATATGTACACGTATTAAATCAATTTTAATGTTTCAATCTGAGCTATTTGTAGTTTTACTGACATTTAAAGAAAAAGATATAGGTTATATAATGAAAGAAAATATATATGGTATATATATAAAAAGTCAATTAAAACAAAATGTCAGACAAGTTGGCAAATCTCAAATTATTTCTATTTTAGAAGAAATAAGATTTGGTAGGGGAAAAAACTAGAACAGAACTTTTCACAAATATGTAAACATGATATAGAAAATGATAAAGTACATCGAAAGGTTATACTGTTAAAGTAAAAAATAAAATATTATGATGAAATATTGTTAGGAGGGAAAAAAAATCATTTTTATTTTTTGTGCTCTATCAAAAATATAACTTTTTTCACTTACACCCTTTGCAACAAACGACAAAGATTTTGAGCGGGGAGAAATAGGGTGGGGGGAAGAAGAGATAAATTGATTTGGCGGAAAAATGCGGTATAGTATTTGAAATGAGAGTTTGATGCCGAGTTGAAGATTGTTCACTGGAGACGACATCTTGGAGCACGTTTTTTCCCCTCCGAGTTTGAAGGGGGGGGGGGGATGGAGGTCATTTGTCAATATCATATCACCAGATGGGACGAACAGACGTAACGAGATGTGTTTTCAACAAAGGACTTATCATAAAGAATTGAACGACATCGGACGAGGGCTTGGATAAGCACGCGGTGAATCCATCAGATGATTTCTACTTTTATGAAGGATGATTATGTCGATGGATTTCTGATACATGGTTAGATAAAGAAGACCGCTTAGTTGTTTTGTTATACATGATGTTTTGTTGGTGAATAGATCAACATATGACGAGAACGATCAGTTTTTACATTGATAACAAGTATGGCCTGGTTACAGAAATATCGCTTCGGCTTAAAAATGTTTTTTAAAGGTACATTGGTATTTTGGGAGTTTAATCGTACTAAGTAAAAACTCGAAAAGTAAAATTGATCAGAAATGCTGTGACAATAACGTTAAGGAAAAAAAGGGTTTGGGAAGAAATATTTCATTATGTTATCTCGTCCCGTCCTTTTGGTCTTTTCATTTACTCGCAGAGAAATGATTCGAATTCCAATGGACAGAGTTAACGGTGTTTCTAAATTCCACAGCATGTTGGCAAATCATCTCTAGTACGGAAACCGAGCCAGTCCCCCACCTACATGGAAACATCTGAGGGAAAGACTGATGGACCTCAGCAGCGGTTTGATGACGGTCCACCTAAACCTGGTTCCAGCTCACGTCTCGACCACAGCGACCCTACGCGTTATCAAACCTTCCTTTTTATATTGGAACCCCATTGGCCTCTCTTATCAGACTCTCGAAACCTGGACACGTGTGGAATCACTAAACAGGGGAAAACACTAATACTTCTTCCAAATACCACGTAGCCTTGGAGCAACAAACTTCAGGAAACCTTGCAGTTATTATTAAGTTCTAACATCTCCTTTTTTTCGAGACTGTTAAACTGAACTACTTAAACTGAAAACGTTTAGTTACACTATTACAATAATATAAAATATCTACAACCGAAATATCTGGTCCAAACCTAACTCAAAAGATGAGACATGTTTTACACTGTTAACATCTAGTGGATGAGTAAATTGGTCACATCACCTGTAATGTCAGAAGGAAGATGTGATTTGTCACATCACCTTGATCAGGAAGGGAGTTAAAAAAAAAAAAAAAAAATACTTGATAAGTTTATTTAAAATCTAACTTATATACCAAAATTTTCTGCATGGATATTAGCTCTGTTGAGAACTTGGCTAATTCTTATTAGTTTCTTATTATTTATCTTTAACTGTGTTTAAACGAAAGAAGGATTTCTCTAAGAAATGTTTACTTAAATAAATATGCTTACTTAAGTAATGAAACAAACTTTGATAGGACAATAATTCTCTAGAGCTACGTCAGAATATAAAGAACGCAATAGCTAGCGGAATAAAATAAAATTACCCTTGGGAACTATTGAGAAAGCATAAGGGAGGAATAAACCGGATGAAGGAGAGAAAAGGTTACAGTCACTGTTTACAAAGAAGGTTATGTTAGCTTTTAATACCTTGTTACACTTTGTTCTGTGTAAAAGGTTAAAACTGCCTTTCTTTAACAACATTGTTATTATCTTGTTACAAGTATACAATTTAACCTTGTTCTTGTCTTTAAAACAACAAGGGTGTGTTAAAAATCTACCCTTAAAAAAAGATAAGGAATTATATCAGAGAACGACACCCTAAAGACATTTTGTGTAAAAGAAAAAATCGTGAATTTTTACATAGGAGGGGTTATTATGACTTCTTACGTTTTTAAAGAACGTTTTTTTAAGAACGTTTACGTTTTTAAAGAATGCGATTTTAAAGAGATATTATATATATATTTTGAGTTGCGCATATGTTAAAGACATTAGGCTTATGAGGACGGTGTAGACGTTTCAAAAAAAGAAGCAGGAATAAAGGATTTTATAAGTTTTGTAAATGTAAAAGGGGGGGATTTTTTTTATTATTCTTTTATATAAACGAGATCTAGTACTGACATACACGGACTAACTTTCTTTACTAGGTCTGTTGTTTCTGTTGAAGTCCTGTATGCGATGACAAATGATGGTGTAGCAAGTACAAAAAATGAAAAAAAAAAAAAAAAAAAATGTCGGCCTGTGTTCCACCACCTCCACGTTTAAAGTGCTGGTTAGGGTGAGTTTCAAGGGAAGAAATAAGGTTTGAGGATAAAGAATGGTTAAAAAAAGGACAAGTTTTCCCCTTCGTTGTAAAAAAGTAAGTAACATCGAGGCTTTAGTTGCGGAGGGGTGTAGAAAAGTCTGTAACAGATAGGGAAATTTTGCGGTTTTGAAGGCGAGAGTAAAGGAGATGGGTAAGAAAAAAGTTTTTCCGTGGGGGAAGTGTAAAGGTCGCGAGGAAAAAAAAACGAAGAAATATGTAAAGAACGAAGTATAAAAATTTCGAATAAAGCCGCGGAAAAAGAATTAGAATAATATTACGATTTATCATTTTCTTAGTCTTCCTTTCTTTCTTACTTTGCCCTTTTTTTTGGACTTGCTTTAAACAGCGTGTGTTACTTAATGCCTTTGAAGAAAGAAGTAACATCAAAATACTTACTAAATCTTTAAGATATAAAGGAAAAGTTTAGTATAAATATTAGCAACTCTTGATGTTTGTGTCATTTGATATTACTTATATGTAACAAATGTAACATAAATTGAGTTAAAAATGTGTAAAAAATCAAGATTTGTGTTATAAATTATTACAGAGTGATAAAATCACTCGTAATTGTAATTTAATAGAGGCCAAATTGAATCAAAATGATTAATAATAATACTCCTAATACACTACATAGTCCAGTCTATCTAAGCTCAGCTTTGGATGAATTGTGGAACTATATCTGAAAATGTTGATATCTTTTGGCTTAGTTATGAAAAATTATGATTTATTATGAATATTAATTAATTATTATTTATTAATCAATATCTTTATTGATGATTGAAATTAAATTCAAAGGTTTTAGGTGAGTTATGGCCTTTTAAAAATATTTCCGATTATTTCGTTTTATTGCAAGTAAACAATAAATAAATGTCATTTTACGCACATAAAAATTATTGATCTTAATTTATGTGTACGAAGGTGTTAAAATGTTTAAAAATATGGAACAAGTTTAATAATATTTAGAAACAATTTGTTAAATAAATAGAACATTTAATCCTCTCGTAATTGATTATTCTTCAGTTACGAATTTGACTCATCATTACAACAAAAATTTGACAAGCATTACAACAAAACATTTTAAAATTTAAACGCGGGAATTCCAAATAAAAATTTAGAGTCAAAAGGTGGTCAAAATAGATAGAACAATCTGACTGGAGATCGATATAACATCATAGAGAGAGAAGAGACGACACCTGTATGAAATTTATACAGTACTGCTGTTAACGTTTTTTTATTTCATTTTTTTTTAACATAAAAAAAATCTCATTTAACTATTTTTTTATTTTGTAGTCTTTAAAAAAATCACAACAAAAGATAATGTCTTTATGTGTTACTATATAGCTATTTATGTATCTATATGTGTATATTTGTACATATATATATATATACAATGATATAATTATAAAAAAGTTGTTAAGTTAGCGTTTGTTTTTAATTGTCAGTGAAGGTTTTGTCGGTAAAAAGGAACAAAAAAAAGGAAAGATTGGCGCGTCAGACTGGTTTCCAGTCGGCTTGTCCGAATGTGCAAGTACTAATGATCTGATATCGTAATTATCAGGTTTGTGAGTTTTGAAGTTACGTTTCCTATTCAGTGTGACCAAGTTTCTCCTTTATATATACTGATATCCATCACTGTTTTTTGTCGTTTAATTTGTCTGTTGGAATTAAATAAAGGGAAAAAACTGTCACATTTAACTGTGATCGTGAAACACTGTGAAAATTGGTCTTTTCCTCGCTCTATGTATTTTTATTAAGGTTTTATTTTTTTGTAATTCGTTTCTATTGTCTTTAGAAACTATAATTTAGCAATGATTATTTCTTCTTTTCTTTTTTTTTTACTGTCATTCCTCTTTGAAGTAATTAAGACGAAGAAAATGAGTCGTTTTACGTTTGTGAATGCTTTGATAAGCAAGTAGTTTAATGAAAAATTAATAGAAAGTCGTACGTTTTCTTTTGAATGATAAAAATATAAAAAAAGAATATCATAACTGTCACATATAGACGAATAATTATACAATTTCATAAAATCTAGAAAGCACTCTATTGTGTGATTATTATTAGGTCTGATTCTTCTAAAGATTTAATCTTCAACACCAATCCCAATCACCAATCTAGCTTTTAGAAGATGGAATTGCGTGACACATTTTCATAGTAACGTTTTATTTAAACCCTCTGATTCATTAATTATTCCTTAATACCTATTTAGTGCGCATTTTTACAAACCTATTATGTTGTTTGCGAACTGGTTATTAAGGAAACTGAAGTAATTTTAAATTTCAAAATTTTTATGTTGGCAAAAATCATTAATTTTATTTATCCCTTGGTACATTTTACCTTCTTATATGTATAATATCGTACATTTTAGTTTTTCATCATGTACGTGGTAAATATATACTGGTTCGCAAAAAAAAAAAAATTCAAAAATTGAGTGACAGACTAACCCACAAACAGACACGGGACAAAAAATTATCCCTGATGAATTTCTGTCTTGGAATTTTAGACGTCGGAGAAATAAAATATTTTTATTCTTCAGAACGATCACATACGTTACCTTCGATAAGCTCGGAAGCAATAAATTCGATTAATCTGAAAGTCAAAAACGAAATTTAAAAGAACTATTTTAGAGTCGTATTTTAAAATTTGCTTAATTATAAATTCGATTTCATATAATTTAGATTCTCTTTGACTATGTACGTACATGAGAAAGTTGGGTTCAAGTTTGCTAGACCAATTTTTACTAAAATATATATCATATATATTTAATAATAAATAAATCAAATTATATGTTATTGGATATAAATTTAGTTTCACTATGTAAATATATGAAAGTTGTGTTAGAATATCCCAGATTTATTTTCTTCTCGTTGTCTTACACATTTCTTTCAATCATATTTAAATGAGTCGTAATATTGCAATGAGTCTAATTTTGAATGTTACATCACTAATTATCGCTTGTTGTACTGTCTTTATATTCACCACCGCACATGAGTCAGGAAACAAACCGCAGGATTATTACTATGGAGTCAGGGTTAGAAAACGAGAGGAAGGGTTCTTGATTTTATAATTGGGTGTTTCACAACCCGACCACGATATTAATTCTCTAATATTAAGGGTAGGTGGGAATATGTCACAGTGTTTAATTACACACCGTGTTTGTCACCCTCCTCTAAATAACAGATTCATTTGAAACCCCCCTCCATCCCTATATTAGAACACACATCATATGAGACAATAACAAAATCCTATAGCTTCCCTTTCTCACTGTTATTAAGTCCCTTAAATAACTCCTTAGGACAAGTATCCAACAAAACCGCCCCTAAATAACACTCTTTCCTTGTTTTGGAAATCACACACACACTCAAACCTCATGAATTCTAAAATACTCTCTCCCTTCTCTATGTTTAAGTTGAAATTCTTAGTGGAAGGGGAAGAATTTGGAAAACGTATAATTTCATTAGCATTATATATGAAGTTGGGGTTTCGGGATCATTTTCAAAAAGGGGTTGAAAATGTGAATGCTTCTAATAATTAGTCTAACGCTTGTTATCTGAAATATACACTGTTACAAGAAAATATTTGTGTAAGTTTATTTTATTATCTTAAACAAATTTTTATTTGGTTGTCAAGCACGATTTTTAAGATTATACGTTGAACAACAGCTGTAAAAATAAGTAATTAAATATTATTAATGGAGTAATATTTTTTTCGATGGTGATAGAGCCTCAACGTTCTGCATCTCGGGTTGACATTAAAACTATTGCTGTTTTCATAGTATGTATTTAGAATATTGCTAAAACTCAATCTAGTGCCAGAATTAAATTGTTTTCACAAAAGCATACGAATCGTATTCTGGGATCGAATCGATCCCAGAAACTCCAGTATTGAGTTAAAACTATATTTTCTCGCGGTTTTCAGTCGAGATTGAATTCTCAAAATGTTTTTCCATCATTGCAAACATAGCTTATTAACACTTCAGGTTTTTATGACTGTCCAATGAAGCATCTCTCAGGTTCTTTCTTTAGAGCATTAATTTTGATTAAATAAATTTATACTGTCGAAAAGCTCAGACTTTTATTTTCTAATCAAACTTTAATTCTAACTTTGAGTCCCTTAAGGCTCTACCGCCCTTTGAGGTTAGAAAAATCATTAAAATTAAAATGTTATTGGTTCTAAGCAAGATATTAAAAATCTAAGTATAAGGCTTCATTCCTAATTTTAATTCTGCACAATTTGAGCCCTATTTCACATTCCTATGATAAATAGTACAGGCGCAATTTCAATACAACGATAAAACTCGTATTGAAATAGTTGAAGTAATTATTGTAGTAGGGAGTTGAAATAGAGCTCAAATTATGCAGAATTAAAATTAGGAAACAAGCCTGTACTTAGATTTTTAGAACCAATAAATTTTTTTTTTAATGATTTTTCTAACCTCTTTTTTTTACTTTTACTTATGAAACTTAAATTACTTCTTTACAACAAATAGGAACTTCATTTACAAATTGTGTCATTGTCTCTTTCCTATTTCGTTATGTTGTCATGTTGTTATTTCGTCATGTTGTCTATTTCCCATCATTGCCTCTTTCCTATTTCGTCATGTTGTTTGTTCGTCATGTTCCTATTTCGTCATCATTGTCCCTTTCCTTTTTCGTCATGTTGTCATGCTGTTTGTTCGTCATGTTGTCTATTTCGTCATGTTCCTATTTCGTCATCATTGTCTCTTTCCTTTTTCGTCATGTTAAGTATTTTCATTTTCTAAAAAAGATAAAACTAATTGAGGCATCATACTCACTTTACCTCTAACTCCCCCTTTCAATTCTTCCTCCATCACCTAACTTTCTTAAAAAGCATTTTCTCATTACAGCCACCTTTTTTCTTTCTTTTTTTTATATACACCCACCCCGCATCTCCCAAAAAAAGAATCCCTCTTCCCCACGAAAACCACCCTAAAAAACATCTTTATCAACTAATGGTCCGATCGTTTTTTTTTTTTTTTTGTTCGCCCTACGCCCGGGAAGTAAGGAAGAGCCCAGGTTTCCATCGACTCACCCCTCGAACGAAACATGAGACGAGTTGTTCGGGAGGGGTGAAATGGAGGCAATAAAATAAGTGTTGACGTTACAGATAAAGAGTTTTGCCGAAAGGTTTTTCTAGTCGCAGAGCACGAGAGATGAAGAAGAAAATTGTTTAAGTCCGGTCTTTACAGGAGTCTTATCACTCTGGATTATTGTTTTTCCCCCCGACCATTCCATTACCTTTTATTTACTGATTTTAGCCCCTAATATTGTGGCATTTTCTTTTCTTTTTTTGTAGTTGTAGTTTTGATATCGATTTACGACACTGTTGTCTCCCCTTTTTTTATATGACGGCGACTATAATTGCTTCCGAGCCGAAAGTTACGAAAGTTTTGAATATTATTTTTCTCTGACTGATTCCTGCCTTAATTTTTTTAAATTTTATTTATATTTACATGCAATTATATATACCTACATGTAATTTATATTCTTACACAT
>KZ651121.1:179390-190722 GCA_001010745.2 Gerris buenoi
ATATTTATGACGTAATTAACCCCTTCTGATGAGTCAGCAAAGATTGAAAAAAATACAAAAAATCAAATGAGGTATCGCTTCTTATATTTTTTGGGGTCCTCAATCTAAAATAAATCCTACCGCGGGTATCCGCAAGCCGAGCGTATTTCCATTGGAAATTTGTAGTATAATCGTTGAGCAGTTTAAACTTCTTTCAAACTACTACGATTATACAAATACTACAAATTTCCAATGGAAATTCGCTCGGCTTGCGGATACCCGCGGTAGGATTTATTTTAAATTAATAACCATAAAATCATTTATTTATTTATTTTAAGAATGATTTTATTTTTCTTGTTTCAAGAGAAATAAATTGGTGGTTAAAATTATGGTAAATAGGGGAGTGGAAAAAGCGTGGAAGAAGAAAAACTGAAAAATTGGGATTTAAAGTAAACTTTGATACTTGCCGGGGGTAGTTTTCCCAGCGGCATAAAAGTGTGCTGACGTTGAAAAGCACCATTTTCATTTTCATTTTCTAGTGGATGGCTTTTCTTTCTTCTTTCTTTTTTTCATGTCAGTTTTTTGTGTACTTTTTCTCTCCGTACTTATACTTTTTTCGCGTCCCTTTTCATTGGTTGAAATGTCAAGGAGGCCTTATTTGCTTGTGCAAAATGCAAAAAGGAGTTTCAGGAAAAAGAAAAGTGGTGAGCGTTTTCTTTCTCTCTCTTCGGTATCCTTAAAAAAAGATTGGTATTTACAATGTCGGTTATACTGCTTTCTAGTTTCAAGTTGCAAAGAAAAAAAACTTTTTTTAGCATAGCAAAGAGGGGGGGGGGGGGGGAATAAAAAATAAAGAAAAAAATCTCGCTTTAGGAACCCCACCCCCATACCATTTTGCTTTCATTCTAAAAATCTTTTGGGTTTTCTACTGTGAGCAGCGGTTAGGGGGTTGTTTTAAAATGCATAGAGTAACGTCAGGGTCGGGTCTTTATAAGAAATTTCCTTACTCGCAAGCCTCCCGAAAAATAATAATAATAAAAAAAAAAAATACAAGTTCTTCCTAAGATTTTTTTACGTAGATTGTTAGTTTGTCCCTTTTTAGAATCACGTTTGTTGAGGTGTGGGTCGGTAAGGGTAAGATTTTTTTACGTTGGCTACCGAAACATTTTTACCGACGCTATTTCCTTATGAACCAGATTAAAAAGTGAACTCGTAAAAAACACTTGTACTTTCTTTCCCTCTTGAAGATTTTTTTCCCAACTTGTAATTTGAAACTGATAAAAAAAGGGAAAGAAAAGATAATTTTTAGTGCAGGATGTTTGCAGCATTAGCCATTTTTCTTTCAAAGATATAATTCGTTTGCAAAAATTACCTTAATTAACTTATATTTTTAATACATATTATAATATAACGTACATACTCCAGTATTATTATACTTAATATATCTGTGTATCGGAGATAAAGGGCACTATGTGCCAAATTTAAATTTTTCGGGAGAGCTAGTTAAATGATTTTTTTTTTTTACTTATTTTACCTCCTCAGGATGTTGGTTCATAGTGCCTTTTCCAACTGGCTAAATCCGTGAGTTTTAGTTTTAAGACATAGTGCCTTGTACCTCTAAAAAAGGGGGAAAAAATGAATAGGAATTATAATTACTGTTATATTATAATACTACTTCCAATTTACTATGTTTTTATCCTCTTAACTTCCATTATAAAAGTATTATTTAACTAAATGTTCATATATTTGGCTGGATCAAAGACACAAGAGGAAGATAAGAGATTTAATTTGATTACAGTAGAAAACTGCTTTCTTATAAGATGCCTGTTTTTTGGGAAAAGCTTGTGTGGTAAAACATCAAAAGAGATGTTTCTGGAGGGAAATTTAGATGGAAAAGGCAAAGTTTTTACTCGGTTTCCTAATGAAATAAGATTTCCTATCCTATTGAAAATCCTCTTTGCAATCAATAAGTCAAGAGCTTTTTCCCTCTATTTTAGGTTTGATATTAAAAAAAAAAATCAAATATGATAAAAGTGTTTATATATTAATAAAACTACTGCTATAAATTCTGTTCTAATCTAACATTGGTGGTGATTGTCTATCCAATTTGGGATTAATTTGTTTAAAATTCCCAATTAATTCCACGCTTTTCAATATTGGTTGTTAATATACGTAAATGTAAGACGTTAAACTCTAAATTGAAGGTCTTAAGGTAACTTTATTTATCATCAATGATGATATATTAGCTAATATCAATATGTAGTAGTTTTGTTTAAAATTTTGGTGACATAATGATTCAGTAAGAATGTTATCAACTAATACATTGCAGAATAAATTGATAATTGATAAATTGAAAATTATTAAACTTTTAATTAAAACAATGTTTTTCTTTTAATTATTGCATCTTATAGTTCTAACTTATTAAAATATTGTCTACAGCTTATATTTTTATAAAAAAAGTGAAGGGGGAAATATGATACTTTGAATTCTTTCCAATCACCTTTATCTTCACTTTTCAATTGTACTTTGTTAATTATCAAGGTTCTTAATTTTCATCTTTGTGTTTAACTAATTGAAAAGGTTTTTAGGTAGAATTTTCCACCCTTCCTTGTCATCTTTCCTTTATCTGGCATTGTTGTTGATTCCTTATCCTTTTGTACTCTTTTCAAGTCAAGTCAAATTATAACGGACTAAAGGAATTAATTTTCATTTGGTTTCCTTTTCTTGCGTTTCGTTTTTTCTTTTCTTTTCCTCCCTCATGGTGGGGGTGGAAGGAGGGAGGGGGGTTCAGTTCACCCTAATTACGAAGGAATCGAGAGGGAAACCATTAAGTCGAGTAATGTGACACCTTAATATAAAGAAACAGTGTCTTTGTTAAAAGCATTTTCCAATCTTATTATATTTCTACTTTTATTCATAATTTTTACATTACAAATTATGAATAATAATAAAAAATTATGAATGATTTGTATTATTATGAAAAAAATGGGAGGTAAGAAATGTTTCACACTGATGATTTTATCAAATATAAGGGATGAAGGATCTTGGGATATTGTGATTAGATATTTATGGCATTTAGTGTTGTTCAAAAGAGTCACTAGTTAAAAGTGGGAGGTAGCATATAAGCGCTTTAAGGAAAAGGTTATTATACCCTTTTGTATATAATATTGAAGAAATTATATGGATAAATATATTTCTTATTAGAGATATATACTTAAGTTGAAATGAAATAAAAAATAAGAATTCGTGATTCGAAAAAAAGTAGACTAGCGCGTTTATTTTATTCCTTCTAATTTAGCGCGTGCTTTTAAGACCTTGATTAAGTAAGAATAGTATTTTATTTATAATGGAAGGGGTAGAGAGCACGATTTAATTTTTTATTTTTAAAAAATAAAATCTATTTTAAAGGATTTAGCGAGGAAGAGAGATTGAATGTCAGAAGAAATTATTCTGAGAAGAAAAAATATTTAAAAAATTATTGCAAGAGACTTTACTTTTAAAGCCCACGGTTTTCAAATAACTGATATCTAACAATTAAGGTATTTTAAAACATGATTTTTAAGATAAAATAAAATAAGAAATGCTACACGATGTAAGACCGTTTCTTATTTAACTTAATGAACAAATGAAAGTAATATTCGTCTGTTTTTTGTTGAAATATATTAATGTCATGTTTAATACAATAACTTATGATTAATCTTGTTAACCTATGCTTAATGAAAATATATAATATTTCCACTATTATACGTTTTTTTTATGATGTAATAATCTTGTTTGATATGTTAAATTTTAATGAATATAATAATTTTAAAACTGAAAGTATTTTAATATTTCAGAATTTTTTTTACTATAGAATCACTTAGTATAGAGAATCCATGGGACATAAAAAAAGTTACATAGAGATTTTCACTTTACAGAAGTTCGTTATAAGGAGGTCCGACTGTATATACTCACAATTAAGTGAAGTTAATTAAAAGTGTGTAAAAAGAATTGTAGTAAAAAAATGTAAATATTTGGTAAATTTGAATCTTAATGTATAAATTGACAGATTTAAAAGATCTCTTCTGGAATGAATTGTTAAAAAGAAAGATTTTTTTTTTTTTTGCAATGCGTTTGAAAGAAGAACATGTTATATGTTGTTTTTATGATGCGACACACGATGGCAAATGAAGTATCTGAGTGGTGAGATGGAGAACTGATGATTGCTCAAGATAATATAATTTAATGAAGAGGGAATAGAAAGACATGAGAAGGAATAAAAGGGTTGTAGAGAGTGGACACGTGAGGAAAAGGAGATCATGTTGGAACCTCTCATAGCTGTATCGAGTTACTTCATTAAGAGAATGCTGTGATATCTTCCCTTTGCTTGACAATGGGGGTCTTACAGTGGGTTCGCACTTGAGCACAAACAAGGAGGGAAGACGTCGGAAATCTAACCACCTTGACCTGTTGTCAACAACCATCTAAATGTCCTTCCTTAGTAGACCCCTATTGATCAGTAGAAACCTTATCCCATACCTTTTCCATCTCATCTACCATCCATGCTTTTAATCAGCTATTGACTTGATATGCTTGATATATCTAAGGACGTTAAAGGATTCCAACACTTAATCAAATAGGCATAGCGTCACGTAGTTCTATCATTAAAGCGAAGGTAATGCAATAAATATAGATAATAATAGTAAATCATGGTGATTGTCATTGTTGAAGAGGATACGTGGAATATTGAAATAGGGTGACGGGTGCCTTCCTACCTCATCCCATAACTACCACCCCAAACGTAAGCGACACGCTAGTGAAGCTCCATTTATACTTTAACCAACCAAACAAACCCAGATATTCTTCGGTCATAGTTTTATTTAAATCTAGTCCAGTAGTTTCGTAAATTACAGTCAATATAAAAACAAAGAAGAACCTTACCTCTCTATACTATAAAAGTAATGATTTAGAATTAATTTACGGATTTGAAATTTTCAAAAAACTTCATTAAATATTAATCCGTGGTAAATCAGCCTGTGGTGTGGGGTGGCTTGTGCAAATATATTTCTGTGTAGGGATATATGATGACATGATGTTGGCATTTCGCTCTCTCAGCCATCGAAACCACATCAACCTGATGGACGCCACTATAATAGTAGCTATCAATGTATATCATGATGTTTGGTGAACCAACTTAGGTCTCTTAGTCGGGAATGGGACCCGAACTTCCTGCGTGCCAAGCGCAAATGATAGCAATGAGCTAGCGAGATCCCCTCGAGAAACACAATTATCGTTCTTGATTGGAAATAATTATGTTTCTCTGATATGTCGAGTGTGAGATTGATACTGCGTCTAAAGACACGCTGCTTTTAAACAACCCTCTTCCAGTTTCCATTTGATCCCCCAAACATCGAATCTCAACCCTTTAATTTGAAGGAATATCCTTAGGAGGCTGTCGTCGGCTTTGTCTCCTCTCGTCTCTCTGTCTAATAAGTGCCAAGGGACAATTGAATCATCTGGGTCTGTGCAGATGATTTAGGTTGTGATATTCGCTTTCCTCGGGCATACCAGTGATGAAAACCTAACTAGGTTTTCCCCCTCTTCTAATTGAGCTCCCGCAAGTAATTACTGTAATCAATCCTCTCGAAGGTCGACGATTGAATTACTCATATTTTAGTCAATTCGTTACTCAGTTTTAATTAATAAATAACAAAGATCATTATATCAGTAAGTAATGATTTATAGAAAAGACTCCAAACTTTAAGTAACTGTTTAGAAGAGATTGGGGTACCTGAAAGGTTAATGAACAACTGCTTTTTAAAAAAAATATCGGTTGAAGAACTACTTTTCTTCAAAGAGTTACCGTTCTTTAAAGAATATCGTTTAAAGAACTACAGTATTCTTTATCAGTGGTTCCAAACCATTGGAACCATTGTGTAAACACCTAAATACAATCTGGTTGTCCAAGAGAAGTTAGGTTTTACATTAGTGATCACATCGAATAAATCTACGTGTAAATTGGCCTAAACATTGTCAATATTAATACACAATATTTGATATTGATCAAGAACGTCATTGATATTTAATGGTTCTCATCATTCATCACGATGGCCAACTAAATTTCATATACCCTACATTAAAAAAATACATCATATTTTTTCTACGTAAATTTTAATTTACGTGTTATTCTATTAAGATGAACTCCATAGTGTTGGCACCTCGCAGTGGGTTTGCCTTAATAACTATCTTGAACGAAATACACCTCTTCGAGTTCCACAAACAAGACTGAATTTTATTTGACATAAAACATTAATAAATAATATTGAGACACATAGACACTCCCATATCAAATCTTTTATTGTATTTATTTAAACTATAAACCGATATTTCTTTCCTATTTTGGGATTATTGACCAGTGTAATTATTATTTGTAGGTAGATAGATTATTTAAATCCTTTATCCCAAACTCCTTATAAAATATATGGCGAAACAAAAAAAAAAGAATGTTAACACACAAAAAATACCAAAAACCAGAATGAACTAGCTCTTAACAAGATTGTCGATAAAGAACAGAAAAAAAGAAAGAACCCTTTAGTTAAAAAAAAAAAAAAAACATGTTGTTTCGATTCTAAATGAAATATAACAACTAATATAGGACACGCAATTGCTCCCTGGGGTACACCCTAACAGAGCGAAAAAAAGACTGGGCAATAAGATGAATTACAGAAATTAAAACCGATCCGTTTCTTTTACAAATAATGGTCATGCAATCCAAGCTTACATGTTCACGATAACTTTAGACCACATAATTTAAACAACAGAAATAACTCATGATAATGTAATTTATCATATAATACGTAATATGAGAATATATATATATAAATATCATAATGTATATTAACATTATATACATATTGTAGATGTTAACCATGACCTTTTCAATTATTTTCAATAGTTACTGTTTTTTCATTTATATTTCTTCGCTTCTGAGTTTTTATTAATTAATTTACTCATATTTGATTCTTTAAAAGAATTAGTGGTTGATAAAATAAATAAAAAAAATTTCTGAAGGATATGAAAGGTTCAATATGGAACAATAAATTTTAGTTAAGATTTAACAAATTTATTGTTTTTCAACTTACATGAATAATTTATTTTATATTATATTCAAGCGGATACATAGTGTCAGAGAGTTCAATAACTTCATTCATTTTTTTCAATTAAAGAATATGATTTAATACTTCTTTAATGGTATTCGGCTTTAGTTAATTTTTTTTTTATTGTAATTAGTTAAAAAAAACTTGATTAATTGTTTTTAAATAACATGAAACATTGAATCAAGTTTATCAAATATAGTTTTTAATCTGACGCTATTAATTCTAATTAACATAAATATTTCATTTATTTATTTATTTTTACTTAAAGTAGTGACATTTTTATTTATTTATTTGTCAATCAATAATTATTTTTATAATTAAAAACAAAATGTATTTAGAAAGAAATGAAGAAAAATATAATTTTAGAAAAGAAAAAATACTTTTTTAAAAAAAAAAAAAAAAAAAAAAAAAGGAAAAATTAAAAATGTTATAAATAAAAAAACGTGAACAAAGTGAGAAACGAGAAATATTAATATAAAAGGGGGAAAAATAAAACAACAAAGCATACAAAAAAAAATATGACAAGACTTGATAGCTTAGATGTTAAAAGAAAATTAAAAACAATTATTTTCTAATTATGAATAAGGAAAAGGAGATGGAGGTTTAGGAAAGTAAAAAAAGGGGGTTTAAGGAAATAGAGGGCTAAATATTTCTCTGAAAATGAATCTTCAACCCCTTGAAAGGTTATTGAATACTGGTAACGGGGAAAATGTTTCGCTGAAATTATCATTATTATAAAAGAAAGTATTTTTTCTCAAATATATTATTAAATCAATATGGAAGGCACTTTTTTTATTTTATGAAAAATAATGTATAATCTATAATGATTATTATTTCAGTAGAATCAATGCATAACTTCCTTGTTAAAAGTGACTAACTTCGATGTTTCTTTTTTTAAAAAAAATTAAGTAGGCAAGGTAAAACTTGAAGCAAGAAATGAAGGGTAATTTTTTACCGAAGTCTGTTTGTGACGGCTGGAAAACCCCTTTCCTTCTCAGCTTCAGGGATGATTTTAAGTATTTTAAAAAGGTCCTTTCCCTTTAAATGTCTTGCAGAGGAAAGTGAAAATGAAAAAGGAACTTTTCCTCATTTCATGATCGCATTTCCGTTAAAATGGAAGGGTAACATCAAAAAAAGGAAAAAGTTTTTTGATATTTCCTTGTTACCTTTTTCCCCCGTTTTCTTGGGGTGAAACCCTGCAAAAGACATCCTTTTTTTGTCTTTCCACTCGGTTTTATCAAAAGATTATACATTTTTCTTGAAGGATCTTGTAGAAATCTTCTTTGGTATCAATGATTAACCAGGAGCTTTGTGTTTTTTTTGGGGTTGGAAAGAGGAAGGAACTGTTTCAGAAGGATTATTGTTTTTGAAAGAATATTTTATAATTCTTCTTCTTTGTCAGTTAAAAGGGAAATGGGGGACGAAGTTTAAACATATCTCGAAAGTAAATAAAGATACAGTTAAGACTCTACGATGAAATTATTGAATAGTTATAGTACATTACGCGTCTAGTGCGTAGCATTTTGCATGCGAGTATAAAGTTTGAGAGTGTAGTTTTTCTTTTTTCCGCTCTTGTGCGGAAATAAAGAAGAATTATGAAACGCGCATGCGCAATGCATACAACTACGAATAGAATCACTTTCTACGCATCTAAACAGAGATAAAATATTTATATTTCGTACTAATCGTAGAAAAAATTCTTTAATTGTATACTTCAAGTTGCTTTTCAGTGATATATTATTTTGTTTCAAGGCACAATTATGCCCAAAGATATACAGTCGAACCTCGGTATAAAATTTTCGTTGGGCCCGTCTTAAAAAAACGTTATATCACAAAAAAAACGTTGTATCAAAATTAAAAAAAATAAATAAATAAATAAATAAGTTCGGGACTTTCATTAAACAACGTTTTATCAAGAAAAACGTATCAAGTGACGTTATATCGAGGTTCGACTGCATATTTTAGATGATACGGGAAAAGATTTAGAAAATCTTTAGACTATTACTCCCTCTGTTTTTTTGTAAGAGGAGTAACAGTCTAAGGATGTGACAAGAAATTAATAGAATGGGGACAGTCACTTTAAAAATATGTTTATCATGAAATAATGATACATGTAGTAAAAACAGTATCATAATTGATATTAAACGTTGTGTTCATAGTTGAGCTTTATATTAACATAAAGACTTCATAAAAATGATTTTAATTAAGAAAAGAAATTTTTTAAAAAAATGATTAAGAAAAAGTTTTTGGAATTTACGTTCATGTGGTAACGGAGGTACTTTTTGAACGTGTTTTTTTAAGTTTTCGTCAAATTGATTTTTTTTTTTTTTGTTCATTTTATTTGAAATTTTCCTTTTTCTTATTCTTAATATATTTAACAAACTAAAATAGAAATATCTTTGTGACAATAACAGAGTTATCATTTACAAAAATGACATTGCAATTTGTTTGCAATGCTCGTGAAAAGGTTTACATTCCTCTGAAACTCTGAAAAGAGGTAATCGGAAGAAGATTGATCGCTATCTTTGTTCTGACATTAGACTCATGGACTAAGTTGATGGCGGTTAAGACGAATGAAGTCCCAAGGGGACTTAAGAGAACTTCAACACAGGGGACTTAAAGCATGTAACCCAAGCAAACTTTAGTAGCAAATTAGTACTTCTACCCTTACTGACATTATCTGTCTTGTCACAATACAACATGAGTGACAGAATAACAATATCATTACTTATCTCAAAATAACTTTTCAACACTCTAATTTCTTGTTATAAAAAACAAAACAAGACGATTATATTTTGAACAAATATCTATTTTTTTAAAAAAACCAAACCCCTTATTATGCACATTTTTTATGTACTTTCTCAATTTTTTTTAAATGCTATATGCAATGTCTATATTGTTATAAATTCTTTCTAATAAATGTTGTTTTTCTTTTTGTACAGGATGAGAGAGGAAAGAGGTGAGACAGAGCGAGCACTTGCACTAGATACAAAACCAAAGGACCTCAGTTCGAATCACGGTAAGAATACTTTACATTTTATGTAGTACATTATAAAATAGCAGTTAATAACTAGCCATTTTAAAGTCATATATATTTTAAATATTATTAGAGATACTGCAATTATTATTTTAATTCTTAAGATAAATTTAACAATACATGGTTCATTAGCATCCATTGGTTGTCTCATAATGATTGTCTTGGTTTTCACCGGAACCTAAATTGGATTTCACCTGAAACCTAAGACAGTATTTAAACAAGATATGTTCATGTCTAGATTATCGAATTTTTGATTGCATGGTTTGACCAATCCCTTTCTTATCCTCAAATGTTTGTCTATAGGTTTTGTGATACCCGCTTTTGTATCTTTTTTTCATTAACTTCATTTTTCATGTGTTCGTTGTTATCTTATTGTTCTGTTTCTGTTTGTGACAGGTGGTTCGTCGAATGGGGCGAGTCCAGTACTGAATCTGAGCAAGTCAGGTGGTGGTGGAGGTTCAGGGGGTTCAGGTGACCATTCAGGTAGTGAGGAAGGTCACAATACCGGACCTGAGGAAGACGATGATGAAGACAATCAGACAGAACCTGATGACGACGACGATAAGGATCAAGGTAATAACAAAATTACTACCCGAATTGATAATTAAACATTTAAGATATTATTTAAGGGTTAGAAGGTGGATAGAATTGGTTAGAGGTGGTTAAAGGTGGTTAGAGGTGGTAAAAAGTGGTTAGTGGGGATTAGGTTGGTTTGAGTTGGTTATGTAGTTGGTTAGAGGTGGTTAAAGGTGGTCCTGGGGGTTAGGTTGGTTAGAATTGGTTATAGTTGAATAGAGGTGGTTTGAGGTAGGTTATGCTTCACTATAAAACTATAAAACACCTAATGTTACTTTCAATAAAGAACAATTTGCCGTATGTTTTCATAAATAATAAAATATTTTTTATGTGACATTATTTATATCATTGGAATCAGCATTAAATAATTTATTTAAAACAAACAAAAATCAAATAGGCAATTTTTACCAATTAATCAGTGAAATTAGTAAAAATATGACACCATAATGTACTTAATTTAATTATTAAATAATTTTAATTTATAATTAAAAAATCCATCTTAAATTTTAAAAATCAAGAGAAAACTATTATAATTTTAATATAAATTTTATTTTTTTATTTTATTTTTTTTAATCGTCTTTTATTATTTTGACCAATCCCTTTC
>KZ651121.1:211633-231054 GCA_001010745.2 Gerris buenoi
TATATATTGTTTAAAGTAGATTTATTTTCATACAATTAACTTGTATATGAAAGGAGTAAAGAAAAACTGTTTGTACAATTTCTCCGCTTTTAATCAACCTTCGTATTTCGTATGAATCATAAAAAAAAAAAAAACTGATCTATATTCACCAAGAAGAAAGAAAAATTCCAAAGTAAATCATTAGTGAACAATAATAATGATAATAAAAAAAGAAATTAAATATTTTTCCAAAACCTTAGAATATAACACTACCTCGTGTTATTTTATTATATTTTTTTGCCTTGTTGGCGCCTCTTTTTGTTATTCTTTTATTCGTCTGACTGGTTATTTTGTTATTTTGCTTTGGATCCTAAATTAAATATAAAGAAGAGAAATCAAACAGAGTATTATTGTTTGGGAAGTGTTTGTGTATTATGTTCGGGAAAAAACTGCCTGTTTAATTTAATGGTTTACATAATAAAACTAAGATTATATTAAAACAGGATGTTTTCCTTTATTAGTAACTGCGCCCAGTTTGTCTATTAATGTATTTATGTATTATTTTTTAAAGAATTTATTAATAGATAGTAAAAAAATGATAAAAATGATGATAAAATTTATGATTTAATGATAAAATAATATGATTTGAAAAAATGTTTGTTATTTATTTTTTATCTCCAGTAGGGAGGAAAAGTTATTATTTTGGATTAGTTTAGAGGGACTAAAGCAGATCTTTTCTTCCCTGAACTCAAAAAGTAGGGAGAATTATTAATTATTTTATAAATAGTAGAAAATTAATGGCTAATGTAATAAAGTTGTTTAAATCTGGTTGGCGACACTTCTTTTTCGATCATGTTTATATTTGTTTGTAACCTGCATCTGAATAACCTTCAATTTGAGTTTAATTTCAATTCTTATTTTTTTATTTTAATATTGAATCTCTTATTTCTGCTATTAAAATGCTAATAATTATTGTTATTTATTAAAATACTAGATAAAAACTATGCGAAATGGATGAAAATGTGTATTAACTCGCTACTGCAGATAAAATATTGTATGTACCTCGTGAGTCAAGTGGCATTGTTCCCTTCACGCTAATTAGTGTTATTCCCTTGGCTGCGCCTTGGGAATTAACAATAAAAAGTCTAATTCCCTCGGCTTCACCTCGGGATTTAGAGACCATGGTTCCTTCGGCTTCACCTCATGAACCAACGTTTTCACTCAGGGAATAATGGCTTACTTTACTCCCTAGGTGGATAAATAACTATCATTTATTTTTTTATTTTATCAATTGAATTTTAAGTGAGAAAAAAATCATATAAATATTTTCCAGAATAAAATGTTTGTTTTAAAAATATACTTTCTTAAAAATAAAGTTTTCTAATTTGAAGCGAAGTTTTGTTTTGGCAAGGTGGATAAAGTTTGTTTTAACTTTTCCAACCAAACCCCCCCCCCCCATTTTTCCTGTGGAAATCTACGCTCGAAGAATACATTAAGATTTACGTAAAGGTTTTATGGAGTTTATTTCTTTTCACTTTGTTTACGGTAAGTTATTAAAACGAAAAATGGAGTTGGAGGGGTAAACTCCAGTCCGTGTATTATTCCGGTAAGAGACTAAAATATATGTGGGGATATATACGGTAAATATCCTCGGGCTAGTTTCACTGTTTGGAATTCTAACGAATTCAAAAGCTTTTTCTTTTTGCATTTTGGGAAATTCCGGGTAATAAAACAAAAAAAGGCATATTTACGGTTTGAAAACTCGAAAATGTATCAAGTAGGTATAAATCAAAACAAGTTTATATGTTTTTCTCTCATACATTTTCTATTCCTTTTTATTATTATTAATTAATTTTAAAAGCATAACATAAACACAATTTTAGAATGAACTATGTACTATAAAAAATATTTAAGGTTTGTGTGTAAAAAAATAAGTTATATATTTTCTAAAAATTTTTATTTTTATTTATTTATTTATTTATTTTTATTTTTTATTATTTGTATAATTTATATTATCATTCATTACACAATTTTTAAAAATAGGATTAGAGATTATTTTTCTAAAACCCGTATAGAATAGTTTATAAAACTTTAGCTTTCATCCAAGCTGTTTCTTTTAATACGTTGCAGTTATTTTTAAGTGAAATTACTCGAGATAAATTCCCGGAGATGATTGTAGTTGTTCATTAAATATTATATTTAATTGTTTGACTATTTATTATAAAAAAAAATCTATATTTTGAAAACTCTACACGCACTCCGTCTTGGAGATTGATGTCTTAACTAATTGGACCAAGAATAAGTACGAGTATATTTTATCATCTACACCTTATCCGCCATCAATAAGAATGTCTACTGTAAAATTTTGCTACTGACAGTTCATTTATAAGGAATGATTCTCTTATTCATGTCCCGGAGATGATAGTAGTTATTCATTACTTTTAAAGCCTATGTTTGGTACGGAAGGGCTTACGCCTGATTCCGCTGCCGGGTCTATTAAGTAAAGTATTTGAGCGGACAGCAGTTATAGGGTGGTAAGATAGGGTATTAAAAATATAGTAATAAATAAGTACAAAAGGTGAATAATGATTCGACGAAGATAATATAATATATAGAGATAAATAACACATAGATAATGAATGAGATATAATAACTCCTAACTATGATGTGATGGTGATGAATGATGATCGTGTGTGTGTGTAAGAGAGATGGAATACAGTGTGAAGTGGTGAATGTGTTCAGTAATGTCTCTTAGTGGAACTGCGTAATAATAATGATAATGATAAGTTAATGAATGAAACTGCAATAGTGTAAGAAGTAAGAAATTATTTGATATCCAAATGTAAGTGTATGAGAAGGTAAATGAAATATAATTGATGATAAATTGTGGAATTTCACTATTAGCGTCTTATAACCATGTGCAATGTGCAGCGTTCTAAGCGTGTTCGTGTTTGAAGGTAACGGTCGTTATCAGGTTTGGCCTCATAATCTTCGGCCTAAACGAAGATCTGTTCTAATAAACCTCACATTGCGCCCATTGCGGGGCTGTAGATGGCAGAACCAGGTGAAACTGTAGGACGTTTTGCAGGTTCGAGGAAGTTTGCCTATCTGGTAATACATAATATTAAGATTTAAACTTGTTCAGTGGCCTGAACAGCTTATTTGCTTTAAAATGTTGCTGAGGAATGACTAGTTCAAATTTCGAAAAGCATGATAGTGGTGTTTATTTCTTTTAAAATTGGGTGTCTTCCAAATATTGCTGCTAATAAAAACAAATTGCTAAAGAATCAATATTAAATTCCGGAGAGGATATTAGATTTTTAAATACATTTATATTTACTAAAAAGTTTAGGGATATTTAAAAAGTTTAAGTTTAAGATTATCTATAAGTTCAAACCCTAGAAAGGACTTTATTTTGTAAAAATGATTAACACAACTTTACTTGCCTTCCTGAACATTTATATTTTTAATTTCTCAAAATTAGAAATCCTTAACGTATATTTTTTGTAATAATTAAAAAAAAGGCGATACTTATGAAAACTTAAGGTAACAATTATAGAATCATAAATAACATTCATAATTAGATGTTAAAAAGTTTAATAAAAGAAAAGAACACGAAGCGTTTACTAAAAATGTTGTGTTTTTATAAACTGAATTTTTTCCTTGGTATTTTACGTATTTTTACACAAAATAACAATAAAACAGTAAAAAGGATATGAACAATTAATTATGTACAATATAATTAGATGCAAATACGAAACAATTTAATGAGTTAAAGAAATTAATTGTAAAAGTGTGTTGACTTGGTAACGAAACCAGACCATGTTTGTAATAATTATTCTAATTATGAGTTTCAATATGACGCCATTTTTTTTCAATCGGCTTTTATTCTTAATTGTTTTAAAACTGTTGCACATTTTTATTTCTTTAATTTTAGTTAACATATTGTTTTGATAACTATGTAAATATCGATCAAATTTGAGGATAGCGAAGCGATCATATCAAGGATAGCGAGAAAAAAAGCAATGATAGCAAGAATAGTGAGGATTTAACTTTTTCCAGAGCTTTTGTGGGTGGCTCCCCCAAATGTAGAGCTTAAATTAATTTCTTTGATTTTTCAGAACTACACCGAATTCGGCCTTGCACTTTTGGTTCCACGCATCTGCACAGACTAGACACTATAGCCAAACATTTTCTAAAAATCACTTTCTTGGATTTTGGGTGACCTCAAAACGTGAAAATCCATCAAAATCACAAAAAATAGAATGTTTGTGCATCACAATATTTTCTCTTTTATTACATAAATACGGTTATGAGAAAGTAAAACAAATAATATGAGGGGTTGCCCTATGGTTATATTGATATTTTTAACTATTTTTTTTTAATCCTACATATGATAATTAATTCTTAAACAAATAATAAACCTGAATCCTGTGGTATATATGTAATAATAAATTATACGTATATAATATTATACATCGTACATTAGAAATTAGTTTTATAATCCAAATAAGAGTTAAAGTTCCAACATCGAGGTATGAATACAAAATAATGATATTAGTTTAAACCAGTTGTTAAAACAATTTAAATGTGAATTATAAAATAAAATATTACTCATAATATAAAAGAAAAAGAAAAAAATAATAATTATAATCATAGAAATTAATATACTTGAACTAAAATTTAAATTCAAGATGGCATTTCCATTTTGATAATTTTTATTAATATTGTTCATAATACAAATTTGCATTTTTAGATGTATGAAACTTAATTCAATGATATTTTTTTTCTTTTTTAGACGATGATTTCAGTTTTAATATACATTGATTTACTTAATGTTTTTTCTTTAATAATTAAAGACACTGTAATAATTACAGACATGCTGATTTTTAATAACCTCTATACTAGGGAAGTGAGTAAAATGTAATAATGACATAATTAACTTATGGATTTTAAATATTCATTTAATTAAATTCATTAACTAGATGAAATATTTCTAAACTGTAACGAATGAGTTAATTCAATCTTATAGAGAACGTGTTTCGAATTGCAATTATTATTTTTTTTTTTCAATGAGGGTGAATCATTGCCACATAAAATCTATGGTTTGCCATAGGTTAAAATATTGTTTTTAATTTTTCATATATGTATTTTAACTCATGCAGCACTTATACACTCTATGTGTCTCACACCTCATCAGTGTGAAACATATCTCACCTCTTTGGGATAATCAGTTGAAACATGTCTAACGTCTGTGGGATGATCAGTGTGAAACATATCTCTCCTCTTTGGGATGATCAGAGTAAAGCATATCTCACCTCTCTGGAATCAACAAAACATGCCTCACCTCTCTGGAACTGTAACTCACTAGATGTGTCAGTGTTCAGACCTAAAGTTATGCAGTAGACAGACATCTCATCTATGTCGTACATCAGTGTGAAACATATCTCACCCTTCTGGGATCAGCAGTGTGAAATATGTCTCACCTCTTTGGAATTTTAACTCACTAGATGTTTCAGTGTTTCAGACCTACAGTTATACAGTAGACAGACATTTCCTTTATGTTTTACATCAGTGTGAAACATGTCTCACCCCTTTAGGATTATCAGTGTGAAACATATCTCACATTTCTGGGATGATTAGTGTAAAACATGTCTCACCTCTCTGGGATTTCATCTCACCAGATCTGTCAGTGTTCAGATTTGTAGCTATACAGTAGACAAACATTTTCTTTTAACATGTTTTTTGACTCAGGAAACGTAAATTACCCGTTTTTAAAACGTATACTGTATTAAATGCAATCTCAACGTACGTGAATGCAGAGGAAGAAAATGTTTGATTCTATAATTATGACAGTGTGCATATTTAAGGTGCAATATATATTGTTTAATGTAAAGATAATATGGTTTTAAGTATAGGATTTAAGTTTTTGTTAATAGAATGGACTGAGGCGTTATAATCTAAACATTATACGTTTACGGATATATCGATAAGTTAACTGGGGTGGATAAGTAACGTTGGAAATTCTCGTCATTACCACCGCTTTCAGATAACATCTGATAATGGTTCTGAAAACACCTTAATGTCTGATATTTAGACTCTTAAAACAACCTTACAGCCTTTTATATATGTATATAAAAAAATAAAATCAACTTTTAATATTAGCTTTTAAATACTTAACTAGCAGAGAGAAACTTCTCCTATAAACACATCGTAACTCGATTAAAATTGATTATTGGCTTTTTCAAATAATTATTTAAATTACAATGCGAGTTAATCAAAAATAGAAGAAAATTTACTTAAACATTATTTTTTAACTTATTAAATAAAGTTAATTTTAAGTAAAGAGTCAACAATGTAATTGTTAACACACACACAATATATATATATACATATAATTACACTGCGCAGTGTATGGTGTAAACAGGCCATGATAAAGTGATAAAAATACAAGATCAGCAAAAAAACAGAAAGATTTTTTTTACAACTGAAAAAAATCCGCCGAGCTCTGCAATTTTAGGGAAAAGGAAAACCTAAAAAGAAAGATATAAGCAGATAAAATAAAATCTAGCGTAAAATAGTATTGGAGATTAAATATTAAATATTATTTAAAAAAAATAAGGGGGAAATATTATGTTTCATAATTACAAAGAACTGTAATAGTTCAGCTAAAATGATCAGTGTAATGTAATTTTAGTGATTAATACTAAACATTCCTCTAAAACTAAAATAATCTTATAGCTAACGTATTTTAATGCACATTTTTCATAAGTCCTCTCATTTAATCCCTCTCCCCTAAACGTAAGGGTAATTAATTTCTTCACAACGGAGTTAATAATGTTTTATTTAAATTAAATGTTATTAGTAGCAGTAGTCTAGTAGTCGGGTAGGACGAACCACTTATTCGAACCTTGCAATTACGCCATCACTTAGGCCCTTTTTACGCCCCATGGCGGAGAGTTCCAGCTACTTCACACATCATACATTTGTACATTGTACCGCCGAAGCGAGTATGGTGTGGTCATTTAAGCTATATAAGCGTGCATCAAAGCAAGGGGGAAGAGTGCGTCAAAGCGAAGCTTATTTCAGATATGCTTATTTCAAATTTCNTTTTAAAAATAGAAACTTAAACTACTTTTATATATATATATATATACATATATATATATCTATATTATTTAATCTCGAACTTCGTTTAAATTTATTTAATCTGTTATTCATGAACTATTTATTTCTTTAAGTAATTAATACTGAATAAAATAATTATTTTACATATTTTCCTGAAACCTAGGTCTAAACCTTGATTATATATATCTGGTGAGTTCGAACCCCAGAGATAAGAGACATGTTTTATATACATGTTCAAGATATACATTTCAAGATACATTTTTCTTTAAATCGATGAATGAAATAATTAGAAACTTTTAACTTTATTATATATATTGATTAGGTATCAAATACGTTGTAGTTTGTGCTCTTGTAACAATTGTATTTCTATTGCTTTAGAGGTGGTTGAAGGTGTTGAGAAGTGACTAGTGATGAATAGAGGATCTTAGAGATGGCTATAAATTGTGTTAGCAATAGAAATTGTACATCAATTTGGCGTAACACCAAAGCCTTAGAATACTTTTAAGAGCTATATTTAATTTATGGTTTGAAAGAAGTCGATTTTGAACAATGTGTTCCATATGACATATGTTATATCGCATATGAATTCTGTGTACAGAATTCATGTGCTGTATGTATACAGAAGACTGGAAGGAAATATGTATCTATGGCAAAAGAAGCAATAACGTTGCCCTCTTTAAATATGAATACTAAAGAATATGATGATTGGGTATCTCAGACTCATAAGAGTATAAGAAACGTTTGAAACTGTTATTACCTACGTATAAAAGCGAACATACCTTATACACACTAACCAGACTTTGTATTAATGTCAAACCAGTGGCGCAGTTAGTATTTTTAAACATGTGAGAACCTGCAATAAAAATATCAACTGACTTGAAGACTTATTATAAAATCCAGGAGCATGTCGGATACTCAAAATAATAAAAAAGGCGAAGCGAACATAAAATTAAAATGGAAATAAACGAGCGTCATTTCTACATACGTATCTTTGTAATTCGGTTCAAATAATAAGGGAAAAAAACAATAAAAAAAATAATGCTTTAGATAAGTAAAGGCATTTTCATTCTTTTTATTATTTTACATTCGAATTATTTCTTTAAACCAAATCTTTTATTACAACTAAAACTTTTTTTCAATAATGTCATAATGTTATATTTCATATTTTGTAGCTTTTATTTATATAGCATTTTTGATCCTTTCAAAATAAAACGAGACCGTATAATCTCTTAAGGCAAAGGATAAGCGTTAAAAGAATACGAAAGGATAAACGAAGTGAAAAAAGAAATTTAAAAACAACTTTTTTATGAAGAAAAATTTAATTAGAGTCAAGGTTGTAAATAAATAATATTGAATAGAACTTCAGTGGACTTAAGTTAACTTTTTTGTGTTATTTTAATGTAATTTCTCTTCCTTTTTTAATGTTAACTCTGTGAAGTGGGTACAGAAAGGTAATTTTCATGTCTGTCCAATTTTTTTATGGGTTTCTCGTTTATGATCTTTCCATTCTGTTTATTTATACACCCTTTGTGTAAATCTTATGACAATTATCTTTCATTTTTTTCTATTTCTTTTTATACATTTATTACATTATTTTATACTTTTATTAATTTTTTTCTCTATAATGTTTGTGAATTACTGTTAAGATTTACTTATTTTATATATTTGTAAATTTGTTTATTCTATATAATTCGAATTCAATAATAAAATATAATGCCACAATAAAAATTATTTTAAACTTGAAATAAACAAAAAAATAAAACTTCTTGTAAATTTTAAAATAAATACAGATTATGTAAAAATAAAAAAAAATAATCGACGAATCAAAATCAATCTTACGGCGATTAAAATCTCAATAGTCTTCTTTTAATTTACCGAGGTGTAGGATATTCTTAGTCCATCTACCTTTTCCTTTCTTTATTACTTATTTGATAGTTAATTAGTTTCTTTTATTTCATTATTGAAGAACATTTGTTAATGTGGGTCATTACAATTGTTTTGAAAAATAATTATTTAATATTAACAATGATCAGTCAGGAACTTATCGTTCAATTTATGAAGCAGGTGGGAAGACTAACAATACCCTTCTCTCCTGTAAATTGAACGGTAATTTCCTGACTGATCATTCTTAATAATGATTATTGAACGATAGGTTCCTTACCGATCATTCGTAATATAGAGTTTTGAACGATAGGTTCCTGAACGATCCTTCTTAACATTGAATAATTCTTTTTCAAACATTAATAAATGTTATCTTTCTTTTGGATTTGATAATAAGGTTGTCTTATATTTTTATCTTTTATCATTTGAAAGTTCAAGTTATAATTACTCAATTGTTTAAGAAGCAGTGATTCAGGATAATGAATTATTGAAATTAATTTTACGATCGCCCATTTCAAATTCAGAAGAGATACGGATTTACTATTTTGCCTTGGATTTGATAAAGAATAAATAACTAAAGTGACACTATGGGACAAGATAAGAGAAGTACCGTGGTGGTCTGTTTCCTTCAACTTCCTTCGTACCATTCAAAGTATCGTAAACACTTCTTTGTTTTGAACAGAAATAAAAATTTTTAAAAAAGAGTACAAGCTTTAACACTTAGTTTAAGAAAGGTTTCTTAGTTCACAAGCCAAAACTGTCTTTTCCCAGCCACAAACCTTTAATCCCGTGTTACAATAAAACAGAAGAAAAGTTACGGAGAAATCTCCATGAAGAAAAAGAAAAAAAGTAACTTCACGTTTTCAGAATTATCATGAGAAAGAGAGTTCTTTACGAGAATGTACCCCGGACGCGTCGAATAAGAGTTTCTGGAAATTGTGATATTGGAAACGGTCCGTATATTTTTTCGAACGCAATCTCGACTTGAAAACAAGAGAGAAGGACTTATTATACTTAAGCGAGAACATGGATTCAACTTAGCATCGGGTGCTTTATTTGTGCCAGGGGACTTAAAGCAGTGATAAAGTTACGGTCGGACAGGTAGTTGTTAGGACAGCCTTGTGTGAGGTCTCGTGGACTTGACTCTACCGCTTTTTATATTACCTGTTAAAACCCGGGTTTAAAAAAATCTATCTTTAAAACCGTTGCAAATAACTCGTTCGAACGTTCGACTAAATTCTGTTTGCATTTTAAAAGAATCTTATTTTTACTTGTAGGAATACCTCCCTCTGATAGCCGATCCTTTTTTCTGAGGTTGTATTCGTTTTTTTTTTTTCCTTTGAGAACACGATCTTGAGGTGGTGGAAGACACGGTGATTTCTGCAGGATATCTACCTTGCATTAATTGCACCATGCTCGTCTAATGGAATAACTGATTAACCTTCCCTTGTCTTTTCACTGTTGTTTATTTTTGTCATTTTATATTTAGAACTTTTAAAAATAAACTATTTAAGTGCCAAGTAAAAGTAAAGCATCACTCCGGAAATTAGTATAAATTACTGACAACTTATATTACACAGAAAATTGTACATACCTGTTAGATGTTTCTTGGATTTTTTTTTCTTTTTATTCGTCGTGAATAAAACATGATTAGGTTATTACAGGATGGGGATACGACCATGTTATTCATCAATTCGATGTGATCATCAGTGTAAAACATGTTTGACCTCTCTGGGTTTCGAGCTAGATATGTCGGTGTTAAGACACAGGTCTCAAGGAGAGTTATTTACTAGCGAGTTTAATTTTGTTCTCTAAAACAGATGTGTACATTGATTAATGAATGAAAAGTAATTATTCAAAGAACATACTAACAACATTAATTGTTTATTAAAATAAATAAAATGATTATTGAATTGTAAAACATTATTATAGTATTAAAGGATGGGGATACGAACACTTAACGAGACCATTGACTTGCATTTTTTAGTGAATGAACAACAATAATTGTACTTAATACAAAAAATAAATAAATAAATAAATAAATACTTTGTTTACTCAATTAATTTAAGGCGGCTTTCACACCGAAGTAGCATGTCGCAGGTTGCTTGCGTCCTAGCAGTAGGATGCAAGCAACTTAAACACCGGACTATGTAATTAAATGAGAGCCTACACACCGAGGATGTGAGTGCGACGTGCATCCTGAAAGCAAGTGGCAAGTGCGACTCGAGAACCAGCCGGCTTGTGTTTTTTCAGCGTGCGTCAAAGTTGTGCGGGTTTTGCTTTACAGAAACCCTCTTGTTCACGTTTTTTTTTTTTTTTTTTGCACACCACTTTTTTTCAGTTTGAACAACCGATAATTTGTATCCCGACGAATCAGCGACGATTTCATGAGATCCAATAACTTGTTAAAATTGGAAATCTCCATTTTATAATAGGATAGAAACTTCACTGGGTAGTTTCTTTGAGCCACTTTAGCAGGGCTATGTTATTCAGCATTGTTCCAGTAAGGATGTTGCCATGAACGAATCTTACGTTGTCTTCGTCTTCTTCTAACTGCACAAGCCAGAATGATAGTTTCGTCGTCTGGAGATTATAAATTCGGATGATCGATTATAAATAATTCAAAACTAAAATGCGCTAAACGTACTGAAGAATTCCAACATCAGAAATATAATGATGCAAGTGGCAAGTGCCATTTAAGTGTGCAAGCTAGTGTCATTAGGTGGAGGACTCACATACCACTTGCGACCAGGATACAAGTGCTTCTTGGTGTGAAAGCCACCTAAATTTATCCAACACAATAGAATTTTAGTAATAAACAATAAATCTTTCTATACATAAGTAACATTATAGTAAAAAACGCACAATTAATAAAAAAGGACAAAACTGTTAACAGGTTTAAATCTAAGAATGTCATGTTGATTTCACCCAAAATTTTATTAAGGGTATACACTTTTTATAGATTTATTTTACTGACCACATAAATGTACTCTTTTAAAAATACTGATGATGATTAGCTTATACTGATAACGATCAAGTAAAGTGATCTTAACAAGTCTTTAGTACTTAACTGGTTTTGGGTCTTTTAAATTTTATTTAGTTTTATTATTAAATTAATACTAAACCCTAGTTGAAACAACTAAATATTTTTATAACCACGTTTTTTTAAGCATATAAGTCTTTATTATAAAATGCTTTTCAATGCTCGTATTACAATTATAACAACATCTTTGAAAACTAGAATATAATCGCAATCACGATACACGAGTATAGAAATTAGCTAACTTCAAACTGATATTTATTATATTTCATCTCTCAACACTCTTAATTTTTTACATACAAAAAAGGGAAAGAAATCATGATTGACTAGTGAAACCAAAAAAATAAAATTTCTATTCAATCATTTTTATTTCAAGTTTCTTGTTTCTTCTCCTATATACTTGTATAATCACGATCGATCTCTTCAAAAAATCATATTGAAGTTTCACGATTTTTATATATATTCTTTTTAAAACCCTTCCATTTTCATATCCAATTCCAATTCTTGAAACAACTTGATGAAACAATCATTTTCTTTTTTAGTTGTTGTTGTTGTTAAACTTTTTTTTGTTTTTATGTTTATATTTTTTAAGTCGGTATAAATATAGTAGTTAAGAGTCCAGTAATATAAGACCTTGTCTTCTAAATCAGCCTTTTTTGAAAACAAAATCACAAAGAAAGGGAGAGGGGATACAAAGTAATTTTAAGATTATAAATAAGACACCACGTTGAGAAGAATGTTTTGGCACGACAAGACTTCAAAAACGTATCTTGGATAGTTTTGTTCAGTTCCTCTAATAGCGAAGCTATTTTCTTATATTTCATCTCATCAAAAATACATTTATGTTTTTTCTTAAATAACCCCGTCCTATTTAATTCCAATATAGGAATCATTTTTTAAAATAAGCTTTTAGCGAGATATTTCAACCTTTTTTTTATTGTAAATTATACTTCTTTGTTAGCAAATTGGTTATAGGAATGGTCCGTATTCGATTCGCTGTGGCTCCTATTTTTATTTAATTCCTTCACTTATTATTATTATAATTACTATTATTGATAATTTAAGTCTATTAGTATATTATGCTGGAATTTATTTAGGCATTCTTAAATTCATTATTTTTTAAACTGTGTAAATATTTGAAGAATATAAATTGATCAGTTACTTAATGAATAAATCATTCCAACAAAAAAATATTACAGTCTATAAGATTAGAGTTGGCACAATCAAAAGGCGGGAAAATTTTGAGGAAAGCGATTCTATTGGTCCCCCATGTTGAATGCAACTGCAAAAAATTGTGTTCCACAAAAAAATATAACATGGCAACACTGATTTTCCCTGTTATGAATTAATCTTTATTTTGACCAAAACAAAATTAGCTCATCTAATTAAAGAATTAAGTTGCCAAGTGGGTGCTTTAAGCGCATTTAAACTCTCTCTAAGTAATTTAACAAATCAGACAAGTTCGTTAACCTCCATAATCAATCTATCGCCTTTTCAAGATGGCGGTCATTAAAAAGTTTGTTTCAGCTATAACTTTTAAAACGCTTATTAAAATGACGTTAAACAAACGCCTTTTCATACATTTTTATCGCTCAAACGCCATGAAACTACTTCAAAAAGTGCAAGGTATAACATTTTAATAGTTAGAGGGGGGGAGGGGGATTCTTATGAAACAGGTGATATAAAAATTCCTTTAAAACTTTTTTTTTTTAAATTTCTTACAAAGAATAACTGTGATTTCGTTGACTTGTTAAAAAAACAAAATAATTTAAGAGTGGTGTCTTATTTAATAATTTTAAGAGCGAAATACGCAAATTTTTAAAAGACACAAAACCAAATAATAATATATATATTTGCAATCTGGATATCCTTCACTTTCTTTTAACGACATATATTTATATCAATGATCCTCATGTATTTGTAATAAAAATGCCAACTCCTTATACTTCAATCCCTTGTTTAAAAGTGGAATGGTTTTGAGGGGATTCAATCCATGTCGACAGGGTTTATTTTTATCACATGTTATTATTTATAACTTCCGCATTACTTTATTCTGGACAATGAGTAAATAAGGGATAGAGAAAGTACAAAGAGTCTCTTTATTTTTCAGCTGGTTCTTTTTCACATTTTTATTTATTTTCATTTGCTTTGTGCTGTTGTTACTTTATGAATTTTTAACGCGAGGGAATTCAGTGAAACACTTGGTGCTCTCTTCCCTTCCCCTTCTCACGTGGTTTTGCTTGAATATTTTTTTATTTTTTAAAACAAGATAAAAGCATAAAAGCCAACGATGTCGGCGGAAAAATGGTGGTAGAACCACTTTGCTTAATTTTTTTTTTCGTTTCTTTAAGTTTTCTCTCCTTGTTTGAAAAGACACATTGCTTACATTGGTGCGTCCTTTATTTTTTCTTTTCGAAAAAATCTCCTTTGGGACATGAATGAAATATTTGTGTTCATTTTTTTGTTAGGGGTGGCCTTTTTTTCACAAAATTAAATAAGAAATGTTGATTTTGTTCATTTTTTTTCTTTCGTTTTCTTATTTTATTTATTACTTTAGGTGCATTGGTAGTAAACTTTTATAAAGAAAATTGCTAGAGGGTAATAATTTAATTTCAAATATCTAAATAAGAATTTAACTTCCCCTTTTTATTATAATTATATTGATATTTGTGGTAATTAAAAAAAATGGTGTGTAAATATTTATAAATAGCATTGTCATCGTTAAAACATAATCAGCTAAAGTATCGGCTCTAAATATAGTCGGAAAATGGGTTTAAATTTGACTACAAAATGAATACCTCGCAAACGAGATTATTTAAATTAAAGCGTAAATTAATAACCGGCATTTTAATTTAAAGGTTGTTTCTATTACGTGAATTGAGTCAAATCACTAAATGGTTGCGTCAATTCACTTTTGTACTTCAGCTGAAAAGAGAAATATAGAGGAAATATAAATAACCAGGGTTGGATAATTGAAGTAAGAGAAAATTATTTTATTTTACTACAATATATATTTAGTCAGGAATCATCTTTCATTAAAAATGAATGTTGTCATATGAAATGACTCTAGCACTGTTTGTAGTACGCTTAAGATTTTTTTTTTACAAATTTTAACATCAAAATGATTCTATGCAATGCCTTATATTGCGTGATCACTATCTTTTCTTTTTTTCTTTTCTTTTGTCATAGATGGTAAACTTTGATTAGAAAGAAGGGAGGAGGGGAAAAAAGATCAGCTGATATATAAGCTGGAGTTTACTCAGCCCTAGCTGTCAGGAAAAAAAAATCGATAATAGAGAAAGCCAGCCCTTTGCAATGCAGAAGGTTTTTCTATAGAGTTAGCTTCCCCTGGCGTGAGGGATGGTTCACCCTATTCTAGGTCAGCCTCAGGGATGCTTGCACAGCGAGGGTGAGCTCTTCGGGGAAAAAAGGGGGGTGTCCTGGTAAAAAAGAATGATTCAACTACCCCAGTTACTGCACTAACCTAGCTTCTAGCGCGAGTGAGTGGAAGGGTGTCATCCCCTTACTACCCTAAAGACACAGATTTGTCCGATTGTAAGGGTAGAAGTGACCATGGCTGGATTTGATCTCATTAACTTCATGAAATATCATCATCAAGATCGTATTTGATGTTGCAAATTTGCATGAACCATTTTCTTTCACAATATCATAATACACCTGTGTCTGATTGTTTCTGGAAGTGTTTAGTGCAGCAAATTCTGATATTTTTTATGTGTCTCCTGCTTATTTATAGACTGTTGTTGCGGACGTACCCAGTCCCTATTGTATTTTTAGCTGTCCGCATTTCTGGAATATTGTTTTATATGCTAAATTTGATTGCTTTCCATGCCCTATGCTTATATTTTGGACTGTTCCACATACCAAAGTTAGAGAATGTTTCATAACCTATTGGCCCATAACCTATTACAGATAGTGTCCCGTTTCTAGTTTCGTTTTCTTAAGCCGTATAACATTTCAGGACTAACTTAGATAAACTAATTGAAATTAATTTGTCTGATTACACTTTTGATAATAAATTGATTGCTTTGAAATCTTCAATTTTTTAAAAATAATATTTTTAAATTATTTCATTTATTTCTTTAAAAAAATAATATTAATGTCAAGCAAGGTATTATGATTTTGATAATTTATTTTTGTTTCAGCTGAACTTAAAATGGATGTTCTAAGAGAACGTGAAGTTAAAGACAGCTTGGAAAGGCAGCTTATTGACGAACAGAAAATCAGGGGTAAGCCTCACTAAAAACATATATTATTATAAATATTTATTTCTACAATCAGTAGTATTTTAAATATACTATATATCTTACAAAACTTCGATACCTATTACTTAGAAAATCACATTCCGTTAGTTATTTTTCCATTTTCAAATAGATCATTTGTAATGGGTTTTTTTAATCGCACAATTCAATTCACCATCTAATAGATCCCTCCCCACTCTTTACTATTAAAGTACCCTAATTGGGTTTATTGATAGTACCCAATTTTACAGTTGTCTGCTTACAATAATTGCCCAGTTCCCATTACATCTAAAATAATATAGATTCAAAAAATGATTGTTCTTTTAATACTGTTATTATTATTAAATTGAATAAGTATAATCTATTTATTTGAATGACATTGATTGAAATTTAAGGGTTTTTAGTTTTCTTGAACGATTGATTTTTGTAATTAGATTTTCGATTTAACAATATAGATTGTGAGGAATTAGTTTAGGTTATTTTTTTTTTCGGAATTAGGTTAGGATTTTTTGTTGTTGTTGTAATGCTAATCAGTCGATGATTTTGTTTTACGCATGCGTGAACACAGAGGTACCAGTACTTCACAGTCAATTGGTCCCCTCTACCGTTCTCCGATTCCAGCAACTGTCTCGCTTCAAATATCCTTCCACCCTCTCTTTATACCTTTCTTTTTATTTTATTTTTAACGTAATAGTTTCGAATTTCATTCTCAAAAAAAAAAAAAAAAAAAAAAAATGTAACAGCCGATAAAATATAGTTTGAAAGAGAAGGAGATGTTCATTATTGCGTGAACTTACACCACTTGACTTTCTATATTTTATTTTATTTTTTTAATCTCCCGCTTGTCAGAACAGTATTGGATATTGAAGTATAGGATTCGATTTCTTTAATTTTGTTTAATTTTTTATTTTTTTATTTTACACTACCCCTTTTTTAAAACAAAGTGAAGTAAGGAAGCCAATCAATGTACCTAACAGCCTATCGATAGAAAGACTGTGAGTTATTAATATCTTTGAAGAAGGGGGTAGGTGAATGAAATTTAATCTGTAAAATTATTTCGACATCGCTTTAGTAAAAAAATATATATATTTCAGTTATTTATTTAATTTTGAAAAAAATGTCAAAGTTAATAGATATATCGTTGAAAAAACAGTTTGTATAGCATTGAAAAATAATTGCTCCTATTTATAAAATATCTTTTACTTAGTGCTAGAATGGTTTCATATAGATTTCTAGAGGGATTTGTAAGTCTATATTAATATTAGCATTTATGCTATTTGTCGTGTAACTCTGTTTAATGAGTGTTACTATAGTATCCCGGTTGCAATAACGTAGAATGATTTTCTTATAACTTCTATAGAATTTAGACATGTTAATCATATATAACAATATATTTTTTTATTGTAAAAAATATAAGTTTAATTTAAAATACTAGAAGCCGGGCATAAACGTTGCAGTAAAACTGAGGTAACAATTAAACCTTAAGCATAGGTTTACCTGTCAGGTATAAAAAAAAATCAAGTCTTATAATATACTTGTACGTTTCTTGTCGACATTATGTTTATCTAATTTTAGAGTATCAGTTATTTAAACAACTTCTGTTGCCTTTTGTATAAAAATGTACTTACTAGATGCAAAATTTGTTATATACATGGAATGATTTGTATATTTTCTTATCAATGAAGATTCTAAGATCTATGTTTAGAATATTAAATATTTTGGCAACTTATGTTATCAATTCGGGTAAAAATGTACTTGAGAGACATTAGTTATGTTAACTATTTAGGTTATTATCGTCTGAAGAATTCGAGGATCGTGCATTTGAGAAGTAAGTTGTACTTATGGAGACAATCGTTTACGGTATGTCAGACTTATCGCGTTGAAACATTCTTGACAGGTTACCTCGTGCGGATAAACGATCGCTTTAAGGGTTGAGCTGGGGAAATCGTTTGACGAAGATATGTCGTCCTTTATGCCCCCCTCTCCCTCTACTTTCGGTGGTTTTGGTTTGGTTATCAAGTTTTACCCCATGTTTGGAAACCAAGATGTTATGTTTCCCTTACCTCAAATCCTTTAGACAGAGGATGTTCATGTCTTGGAGAAGATGATGGAAGCATCTCTAACTCTCCAACCCTTCGACGCCACCTAACAAAGTCCAACAATCTCTCTGGAATCCTTTGAAATTTTGGGGGAGAAGCGAAGTAGTAAGAGAAAATACTCTTGAACATATCGTTAGCAACTTAACAATGAAGGGAGAGAAGTTGCAGCTTCTGGCTTCATGACGTCTTTAATCAAGTTGTTGAAATTCCGCGGTTTCCACAAACTATAACCATTTGAATGGATAATGCCACAAAATCATTACAGGACATTTACATTTCTAGCAACTTAGTAAATATCTATTGCTCTTAATTTTTTTTTTACCTCCAAGATTTAAAAGATAACTTAGTAAATACAAAATAAAGTAACCTCTTCTTGAATGATTAAAATATACTAAAGTTTATCAGGTAAAGGTAGTTAAACAAATAAGCACTTTTTCTAGTTCTACTAATCATCATATTGTCAAACCATAAGTACTGATTAGTTGAGTAAGTACCAATGATTCATTTGTAACCACTTTTGCCTGATTACCTTCATTGTGAATAGAAAACCATAAAATCTCAATCATTCCTAATACTATTAACTGAAAACAAACAAAATGTATGATATAGTTTAAATAATTTAATTAATAATTGTAATATTAGCAGTAATAATCAATTTTCTACAATGTTCATGGTGTAATAATTTATGGTCTAATCAGAGCTTAGAATGCTTACAGCATGGTATTAATAATTATAATAATAAACGTGTTAAGATATCGGTGTAATCGAGATGTTAAATCATTTACAACGTGTCAGAAATTTAAATCGTAACACCGATTATATCAAGTGATGATTTGAAGTGATGATGGAAGATTAGATGAGAAATGTTTTACACTGATGATCACATAAGTACATGTGTAAAGTGGTCAATTTTATGCTATGCTAATCTTACTCCGGGTTTGTGTGAAATAAAATAATTTGATGTCGCTATATTTTCATTTTTTTAATAAATGTGCCCGCTTTTTTTGTGTGTTAAATAAAAGTATATATATATAT
>KZ651121.1:231256-253946 GCA_001010745.2 Gerris buenoi
AATAAAAATAAATAAATAAACGATAAAAACTAGAGACCACAATTTAGGTATTATATAGTCAAATAAAAAATATATTTTATACTGTGTTAATTACATAGACTTTACATCTTTACATAAAAATTGGGTAATGAACTCTATTAGTTTTTCTCATATTTTATCAAAGTTTAAATTTAAACTAATAATCATTGAAGGGTTTTGTAAAACAAAAGATATAATCTCATTTTTCATGTATAATCAAGATAGATAGACTACATTTTTCCATTTGACTCTTGTTTACAAGGTTTAATTTAGTTCTTTAGATTATCTAATCTATAAAACTTTTGTTTCTCTCAATTTGTTCGCGTTTTTTTCCTTTTTGTAGCTCTGATTCGTTCTATCACGTTTTATCAAACTTGTTTTTTCTTAATTTTACACCGATTTTCTTGTTTTACTGTTGTGATAGTTCGCCTTATCTGATTTTCAAGTTAATGCTTTGTCTCTTTCGAAGCTGCGTTTTAAGAATTAAGTTTAAAAAAAGCACCTACAATAAAAACAACACTATTCTACTTTGAGTTTAGGGAAAATGTAAATTAAGTTTCTTTATAAAAACTAACTTAGAATGAAGCTTAAGAGAAGATGGTCAGCTCGCGTGCTTATAGTAGCCCTTTGTCAAAAAATCAAGCACGAAATACTGCTTAACTTCTCAGTTCACTTCTACCGCTATTTCTTTCTTTCTTTTGCCTTTAATACCATTCTTATTTGAAGCTCAAAAAAAGATAAATTAACTTAAAATTGGTTTGTATTTAAATAAATAAATATATATAAGTGTTTTGTATATACAAGTTATTTTTTAAAAAAAAGTTAGAACAGAAGAATGTGTATGATGTAGCTATTAACTAATGTTTTATTTTTTTATTTTTCATTAAGTTAGACTTTTAGACAATTAATTTAAAGAGTGAATAACCAATAAGAAGTTAGTATATGATACTTCTTTACTCAATTCATAAGGCACGGATTTAAACAATAAATAATTTTTCATATATTTTCTAATGTGATGGATATGCTTTCAGTGAACTTCTTTTTTTCTTAACGCTGTCAAAGTGTATTTTAGGAGTGTTATATAGCTACATGATTAATCTTATGACTTTTTAAGAAGTTAATGTTTTCGTTCATCGATTTTATGGCAACTCAATTTTTAAAAATGTATTCCCTTCTGAAAAGCAATTAATATAGCTGAGTTTTTTTTTTTTATTTGTTTCAATAATTTAAGTGACCATGTGTATCATTCATTACCTTGAAAATATAATGTTTTTTACTTTGATAAGTGAATAGGTATTCAATTCCAAAATAAGTATTCCGCATAAATAAGCAAAGTGTGTTAATCGGGACAAAAAAATGGGAAATAAATTAATCCTTCTCAGCCAACACTCATTTGATACCCATATCATGGGCATGCTTAAAAATAACTAGTCCACCAACTTTGGCTGCCCGCCATATTGGATTTAGAATGACGACACTTAGCTAACCATGTATGTTCATCCAAACTAAACGTGTATGCAAAATTTCAATTCAATCGGTTGAGGATAACTACTTTAAAATTCAGTTTTCAAGATTTGACCCGAACATACATACAACCATTGCAGGTTACATAAAAGCTTGTAAAAAAAATCAGATATTCTCTATCGCTAACTTTATGTCATCCACATGTCGTGTCATCCACAACCGGTTTTGATTGTATGTTATTTAATAAATGCAATAACACTTTTATTTAAAGTAAAATTATATATTAGACACTGAAGATGAAATGCATAAAAGTACCATTTGGGCCATTTAAAATGTTGTTACAATAATAGATAACGTAAAAAAATAAAATTAGTTGCCAATTTTCAATGATTGTATACAATTATTTTTGTACTGGTACAGAAAGTGGGGGTAGAAATAGAAATTGTTTTTCTAAAAAAAAAATAATAATAAATTGCTTTACAATTTATTTGTTCTGAATGATAGGTTTTGCTAGAAGAAGAAAAAAAAAGTTTTTGGTTTTTTGAGTTTGACGTATGTGACTTTTTTTTGTCAATGTCACTTTTACGTATGTGAGTTTTTAAATGGCATTGATTTGACAATGTTATGAAGGGGGTTGCAGTATGTTGAAGGGGTGCTTTATTTCTGAGTGCTTTTGTTCCCTTACCAATGTAATTGGCCTTTTAGTTGACTGTAGAGTTGTCGGTTCCGACTAAATGGAGCCCAACGCAAGGGTAGTGATTTCCACAACCCCCCGGCGCCCTTTCCGTTCGGAAACTTTGGATCTTTACTGTGTAACACACGAGCCAAGCTTTTGAAATTAGGGAGAGAGAGGAGTTACCAACCCAAACAGAAACCGGAAGTTGTAAAGGACACAGTTTATTGAGGCTTTTGCCAACTCTAACAAATGATAACTATGTTACTACTCTTTAATTTAAGTCTTTTTTTGAAGGGATGTTATATCTTTCAACAATAACTTCACTTCGTTCCTTTTCCTACTTCAGTTCTTTTGAAAAGAAAAGAGATCTAAATCAATACAATATTAGCCTAGGTTCATTCTACGACAGCTTCTTCTTTGTTATGATAAAATGATTGTGAAAAGACAAATGATGAAAATGGTGAAGAAAAAATAAATTTTTTATAAGATGCGCTTTCAGTCGTGATTGTTTTTGACCTTAGGAATGTTATGCACATTTCGCCCTGTTCATTTGTCTAGTATCTTTGGTATAGGCTATACTTAATTTCATTGAGGAAGAAAGTAATAAGTAATGCAATGCGGGGTTTGAATTCAGTATAGTTTCTTATGACATAGTATTTTTCTTGACTGTTGGCCTGTTTGTTTGACTATTTTGTCCTTAAATGTTCGGCTCATTTCTATAATAAAGGCTTGGCACCACCGATTGCGGATTGTCTGGGCAAATAGAACGATGAAACTCCATCGCGAACTAGAATGGCAATCTTGTCGAACTACTTGTCATAAATAGTTTAATTTTTAAACATGTTGATGAATCAGTTAATATAATAACACCTGTACCTTTGTTGTTGTTCTGTCCTGTATACTTAATACAGCCTCAATGCTTTTTCAATCTCTACTTGATTGAGAGAAAGATCAAGTAATATTGCCTGCGATTTACCATAAACAGTTTCCTTAATTTACTTAAGTTCATGTGGATCATATAGAAAAACACACTTCCGCACAAGATCAATTCATGCATCTGTTGACTGGTTATTCATGTTGTTATCAGTCCGCAAACTCTGTGCAAAATACAACTGCTCATTAGTCTAGATTTAACTAGATCAAATTAGATTAGTCCGACGTGATAAGCCGCTTTGTGTTTGACCAGGACGATACAATATTACAGATCTCAGAGTCAAATAAAGGTACTGGACCCAAAGGCCTCGTCAAACAGGAAGCGGACTAGTGTCCACTGTCCACTTCTTGTTTGACTTGGTCCCGTATCATTGTTAGCGTTATAAGCGATATGTGTTAGGCTTTTGTATATCTTAATTTAAATGACTCAATCACAAAACTTAGTAATTGAATATATAATAGCTATAATCTTATTCTTATTATAAAATTGCAAATTTTTTGTTTATACTGCCAGTTGATTCTCCCAAATCATATTCAACAAGTCAAGAAATCGAAAAAAAAAAACAAATAGAAAGAAAAAAAAATATACAAACATTGCTTTCAAAAGAAGGCGAAAAGGCGTTAACTGATCGTTAAAGATGTATACCCGCGCCGCATCCACCGTTCTTCGAGTAATCCGATATTTTATTTTTCAGTTTCCCCTTTTCCTTGATCGCCATCTGTCATAAGGAACAAAAACTTAGAATCCGATACACCTACGGTAAAAAAAGAACAACCGGATTCTTGCCTGTTTTGTTTTCTTGTGAGTTCTTATATGGATTTTTTTTGTGTCGATGAGCTGTTAGGTTGGTGATATCCCAGTAATGAACCTAAAAATGATGCTGTTATTATTTTTTTTTTAGTTCATTCTTCTTTTTTAACAATATTAAATTTAATGTTGATTTATTTTTTTGTTATCGTCTGATGTGGATGAGACACAAGACTCTAATGACCGTCCCGGTAAGGTTTCAATAAGATTTTTTTTATAATAAAAAAGATTCGACGGTCTGATATAAGTTTTTTTTGTTCTCGATATTTCATTTTACGCATGTTCTTATTTAAGATGACGGAATATGTAATTAAGTTTAAAGGGATATTTTTTTGTTATTATGTTTGGTCTGTAACTTCTATCTCTTTCTCTCTTCGTATCAAATATCCTAAATATATTTATTTTTTTTTATAAAAAACCTTTCGTCTTCTTTAATCATTCTATTTTTCCCTTTTCCTTAAATCTTTCCTTAAGTCTTTATTTATCGAAGCGTAAATGATTCGGGTGTTGAGGATTGTATTACGTTTAGCGCATGTTCGTTTATAAGGTATGTCCGCGTGCTGTATGGTGAACCTCCCGATCACCGACTGACTTAATGTGTGGCATTTTTAAGAAGAGGAAGGGGACAAAAAAAAATCGTGCATGCATCGCATTACTTCATCTCGCACATGTCAAGATGAAAACCACATATCAGTTCTATTATATATATATTTACGCATCGAATCGATTTCATGTAAATCCTGGTATTATTTACTGGAGGATATTATTTTTCTTTTAAATATAAAACCCATATGGCATCTTTGTAACAAAAAATTATGAATCACTCATTTGTATTATATAGAATTTTTCCAAGAAGACTCAAAAATAAGATTAACTTGATAATAAGATAAGGCATTTTTACAATAACATCGAAGATAAATGTTTCTTAGCAACAAAATTAAAATGAACACAAATGTATTATTTATATAGAACGATGACTAACACAGATCTCAAATATGGCATACATATTTGCAACAAAAATATTAATACCGTATTACAAACCGATAATGATATTTTCTAACATAAAAAAGATTATTAAAAATTTATATTAATAGTCTCGGAAAAGTGTAGTGCTACAAAGTAAATCTAACCTCCAACTATTTTAACATAACCTTCACCAATTCTAACCTAACTTCTAGCAATTATAGCCTAACCTCCAACTATTCTAACCTAACTTCTAGTAATTATATAACCTAACCTCCAATTATTCTAACCTAACTACTAGCAATCACAACCTAACCTCCAGCTATTCTAACCTAACTACTAGCAATCACCAACATAACCTCCAACTATTTTAACAATTTAACCATTGGAAATGCTATTTATAGTTCTTTTTAGTGTTCTTTCATCCTTTATATACTCCTATATTATTTAATATTTATAGGTTTGTTAGTGTTTAGATAAAATATAGCTTTCACGTACGGAAGTTATTCGTATTACCTTATTTCCGATAGGAGTAATCTGATAGGAGTTTATCTAATGTACATTTATACGAAGGGTGGATGAGATCACGGAATGAAGGAGTTCTCTTGACCAGTTCATATTTATCTTTCTCCGGGTCGTTCCTGTGTAACTCTAGGGGTAGAAAACTCTCTTCAAACTCAGCGACCCCTCGGGAGTAAAAATCCACCGCCCTGTAAAACGAACAAAAGAGAGTGAGACGGATGGTTTCTGGACATTACAAATATCGGTCGTGTTATGTTCCCCAGACATGGATATGTATAGTTCAAACAATGCTCCACCATATCTCCTCGACCAAGGGGGCAGTTCGCAGATATCCTTTCCCTCATCTTTTCATTCCATGTTATTCTTCCTTTTCGGATCGTTTTTCTGTTGTCTGTTGAAAGGGAGGGTTTTTGTTCTCTGCGTTATTTGTTGAAATGCGGTAGAAAGAGGAGAAATTCCCTTTTTTCTAAAAACCTCACCCCCAATCTAACACCCACGTATTAGGTGGTAATATTTACAGCACCCCCCCCCCCCTCTTTTAGAACTAAACAATATCAGTTTTCATTATATTTCTTTCCATTTCCTTTTCTACTTTTACTTTGTATTGTTCTAATTCGTCCATTAACTTATTTATGTTCTATTTTGCTTTTATTGTTAAACTTTATTCTGTTGGTACATTTATTAAAATAGTCAGCCACTTTATAAGGCACATGTCTTCCTCACTTCCTATTATTGGAAGAATATTTACATAAGATTTGAGTCACACTGATTTCTATTCAATAATAAATGTGCGCTGAAGAAAAAAAAAATGTTCCCTGATGTCTGAAACAGATTTTTGTCCAGGAATGTTTGAAATCGGAAAACAATTACAATGCTTTCGTTATCTACGGTAAGCTGGGAAGCAAACTAAAAAGTAAATAATAAACACTTCATCACTAGACTGGCTTCAATGATGATTTGATAGCAAATGCATCAATGACGATTTCAAAGTCACTACAAACGTCACATTATTAATAATCATCAGTCATTTAAATAACATATATAACCACTCTGAGAAAAAGAATCGAAAGTAATACTGTCTTCTACTTTATCGCAAACTATTAACGTTTCTTTATCCAGTTAAATTTTTTTTTTAAACATAAAGATACCTTTTTTAAAACTAAAGAAACAAAAGAATAAAATATTATCTATGGAGAAAAAAGAAAATTATATGAAATATCAAATAACTTCTTTCATTTGAATATTTATACAAATGTTATTTTTTTAAAAAAACATCGAAAAATTTTAAAAGTAGGTATATTTAAATAAAAAATAAGTGTATATAATATTGATTTTTAACCAAATGTTATCCGTTCGTAAAAAGTAAACGAGAGGAAACAAAAATAAAATCACTTTAAGAAACCAACGAATGCAATAAAAAGGGGTTATTACCTGAGAAGAACAGTGTTCGAAAAATCTAAACTATATCTAACTTTTTAAACTTCGAAGTATGAATTCGAAAAATATATATAACAACAGGCCTCAACCGAAAAAAAATATGAAATTATTATAATAAATAAACAAACAACGGACTATTTTATATAAACTATAGATTATATATTTTTTTATTGAAAATTATTTTATTAAATTAATAAGAATTAAAGTTTAGAAGAGAAAAATAAAATGTGAGATATAATTGGGTCAGAAAAATAGTTATTTTCTGTTCTTTGTTATTTATAGTTTATTTTTTTCAATTTTATAAAGTTAAGTGGGTTAAGCAGAAGGTGCTTTACCGTATAATTTGTTTTATTTGCTTTTGTTTACTTATAAAATATAAAGAGGAAATATATCGCTGTTTATTTATCTAGATGTTCTTATTTTATTAAATAAATAATAAGTTTAGAGTTTAGCTTTCTTTAATAAGATCTTCTTTATCTTCTTATATTTTTACAATTTGTAATTTTTCGAACATAATTTTTTTGTAGAAGTTAGTTTTGTGGAAATTGTAAAACTTAAAAAAAAAAAAAAAAAAAAAAAAAATCCCTTAACTTAACTTAGTTAAGTCTATAATCATAATTAATATTTAATAACTATTATTTTTGTAAGTAGTTTTAATTTCTTAATTTATCATTATACATCCAAACTTTAACAGATTTTTTTGTTTCGAATGGAAATTTTTGATAAATGTTGCACAAAAAGGACTTAAAGGATGAATCTATAATCGAGCGTGTTATGTATGACCCCCCTTACACGATCAACATTTTTTGCGATTTTTTTTTTTTTTTTTTTTTTTTTTTTTTTTTTTTTTTTTTTTTTTTTTTTTTTTTCAAAATCGCTTTATTGCAAAAACATGTGATGTCAGGCTAATTTAATACACGTTAAACATGATGATTGCGCAAACATAAAAAAGCTTAATATACAGTCAAAATGTATTACAAACGAAATGAATAAAAATGAACAAATGAACCAGATACGATTTCCTTCATATTTCTTTCCACATTCTGTTTATAAATTTCTATAAATTTGAGCAAGGAACATACTAAGACTTAAATTTATTTACCGAAAGTAGTCAAATTATAATTATAAATAAATATGTTGCAACATCGTTTGAAAAAATGAGGGATTAAAAAAAAAACGTAATTATATTAAAGTGAGAATTAATAAGTACAAGGTTTCTTCTTAAAACATAAAGAAATCAATTTAAACTCTTAATAAAATCTTATAAAATAAATGAATACATTGAATGGAAGAATTTTCTTCTATAAAGTTTTTAGCAGAGGGCGTGTTTATTGCTTTTAAAGTCAAGCCTCATTGAAATCCATTTGTACCAATTGTTTGTTAGAAAGAGACGAAGAAGAAAAAAAATTAAAAAGATTTTCAGAGCCATCCAATGTAATCAAGAGATAATATATAGAGAGATCCCGCACTTTAAATGTCTTCATGGAACATAAGTTATGCAAATTTTTTCCGTAGTGTTATTTTAGAAGGGTGTTTTGTAGAGGAATTTTCAGTGTTTATAGGCCGCAAAGTAGATTATACCGTCCCCTTCTCCATTTAGTTTGGAAAATGACCTTTTTGAAGGTTTTAGGAATGGGGTTTCGTCGTCGAGGATGTTTTGCTTCGTCTTACGGTTCGTATGAAAAGACTTGGGGAAATGTTTTAGTAATCTAATGTCAAACAGCGACACCCATAAATTAATTAGAACGGAGGGTTAGAATAGTGGAAGTATAAGTCCTTAGTGTTAGGGCTCTGGGTATCATTAGAGAGCAACACTAAGAGATGTCTAAAGTTGACTAGAGAAATAGGGGAAGGATAGAAAGAGATGTCTTGACATTTTCATGGAAATGTTTACAGGCTTCCTCAGATAAGGGTAGATTACCTTTTCTTCTACATAGAACTCCCCTCTAGACTTGATCTGCAAGAAAGGAGACAAAAAAAAAGAATAAACAAGTTGTAACTCCATACTTAACATAGGGAGAGGAAAAGGTCGAGACATTCTTAAGACAACTATAATAAGCATTAAAATACAATGTTAATGTTAAATATCCTTAGTAGAAACCAAACAAAAACAATAAAAAGAAGATGAGTCAAAAGACATTCGTGTAAGGGCTCAAGACAAAATAACTGTTTTTAGATAATAAGTGATATCTATAAATATCGGTTAGCAAAAGCTATTAAAAATTAATATTTGAACTAATAGAGTTAGATGTAATAAGAAACAAGTTAGGTGTGTTGTTGTAAATTGAATTGTACCTAACTTTGTTATCAATATGATTTACAAATGGTTTCTATTCCTCAAGGTACGTGTAATTTAAAGGTGAAGTACGCAATAAGAAAAATAATTCTGTACGCTTTTGACGATGTGGAAATATTTCAAACTAGACTACTCTCGAAGCTCTGTGTATAGAATCGGGATTACTTTGGACCAAGACGTTTGTTCGTGGCACTTGAAGAGTATAAACAGGGAGTGGGATCTCATCAAGTGCTTGGAGTCAATGTGCCTCCCTGAGGTAGGGGATTAGGCTTGAAGAAGCAAGCGACGAAACGATCTTCCATATAACGTAATGACCAGTATGTGTTAATGGCTTTTCGCGAAGGATATTTTCCCACTTCTATATAAGTAGTCACTTGGAAATGCCTCCTTGCAATAACTTCTCGCCCCGCAGTATCTTTTACCTTTTTGGCTACGGGAGCAAAAGGGGGATATTGTTTTCATAGTTTTCGCAAATGAAACATGATTTACGATGTCGTTTTACTCCCTTTATATCGGTTCTATTTTGGAAAGGTCTGTTTATTAGATGTCCTTTCCTGGTTAATTGAATCTCGGACTTATAGTTCAGTTCTATCCTTATTCGACATCGAGTATCCTTCCTTACATTTCAGAATAGGATTTACAGAAGCACCGATACTTAAGAAACCTATATAATTCTGAAAAGGTCCTTAACGTTACGATGAATAAGAGATACCTTTGGAATTGAGAAGTTTCGTTCTTGATTAGCGGAAGATATTGCAAGCTTCACCTCTTCTCGACTCCTATAGAGTGACTTTACCGTCTCTAAGTTTAAGAGAAATGTTACCGCCTCTACATTGGACCTTTATGTTCCTTATTCTCTTGGACTTTATGATTTAATCGATTTCATCTCAAGTTTAGTCTCGAGAGCTATCCCCTTTTTCCCCATTTCCTCATTTAATGGAATAATTCAACTTTTAGGAAAATGACATCCAAGTTTCTATTTTATTTGAAGGATCCTATTTTCATTCTATTCTACCCCTCCCTTATTTTGTAATATCCTATTTTATCATTCTAGTAAACCAGTCTTATAACTTATTTAATACCTATAAAATTTAAGTTCGTTTCTTAATAAAATAACTTCTATGAAAAAGGAAATACAAACATATTTTTATAAAAATTCGACTTTATGCAAATTTTATTGTACAAAACCAGCCATTTATCTATTCAATATATTTATTATATTCAATATCCCATTCAAAATTCCATATTTATTTTATTCAAAATCACTGAAGATGCCAACTATTGACTGAAAGCCGGTTTTCTACAATAAATTTACTTTTTTGGGAGTAAATGCGTCTTCATCCCTAGAATTGAATTTTTAGTGATATTTTATCCTATACTCCTTCTACTCCTCCAAGATAACTTTGAGTCTTACAAAAGATGTCAAAAGACACTAAAACCATTTTACTGTTCTCTTTATCTTTTGATCCTTTTGGCACGTTTTGAAGAACCTCCCTTCCTACTACTCTTTCTTTTTCCAGGACGATTCAAGTGAAAACGGTCTCTGGTCATTTTCTACCCTTAGTCCGAGTTCTTCCTCCCTTGGTCCGAGTTCTTCCACCCCTCAATTTTGGTCCAAGTTTCATTCCATTTTTATACTGGAGAACATTCCTTGTTTTATAACCTTCCATATGATCCTGAATGTTTTTTTTTTCTCCTTCTTCTTTCTCTGAACTGTGATATTGGTCCTTTTTTGTCTCCTCTGATAAAGGATTCTTTTCGCTTGACCATTTCCTTTTATTTTCTATTTTCATATCCTTTATTACTTGGTGATATGACTATTGTCGTATCTTACCTTTCTACCTTTTTGCCCTTAAAAAGTCCAGTGCCACAGGAACTTATTACGATCTCACATAAAAAATAGACACGGAGGAAAAGAAACCCTATCATAAAAATAAGAAAAAGATTTTCAGTTGTTTGGAAGAAAAGTACAAAAGTCAGCATTTTCTTTCTTCAAAGTTATTTTTTTGTTTAACGATATACGCCGTTTTCCTGGGAAGAATCTAGATCGTAAGAAAATATATATAAACGATATATAAATAACGTTTATAAACGAGGACGGAGAGGCCAGGTTCGATTTCCCGCCGAGGATGTTATTTTTATGATAAATTTTCATGAAATGTTCAATAATAATTTAATGAATGTACTTCCTAATAATTAAAACATGAAAACTAATCAATGGAAAACACTGGGCTAAGTAATTATGAACTCACATATGAGTCACTTTGTCTGAGTTGTCTCGGACCGATTTTTTTTTTTTTTTAAACAAAATAATGATATAATTAGATTGTTATTTAGGTATTACAGAAAATAAGAGATGATTTTTGTTTTCTCGGTAGAAGGTTTTATTGTGTTTAAAGGTATAATATTATGTGTATGTACTAAGTAAAAACACATAGGGTACATTGATTTATGACTCCAGTTCACTTCACTATATATATGCAAGAAAACCCTCTGGGTAACCAACTGTCCCTTTATAGTCCCATATGAGCCCTTGAGGGCGTAAAATACCCTATAATATGGGGCTTACAGACCTAAACTCTCAGACCATACTGCCGGCCTTAACTTATATACACCTTTTATTTTAAAAAGTAGGACCTACATTTATTATTATTTTTTTTTTTTTAAATAACTACCTTATTCCAATCTTTTTACAACCGAAAATTACTTAAACTTCCTTTTTTTTGATCTTATAAAAGGTAACATTAAGTATATATATATAAATTGTGTAACTGATTAAACCAAGCATTTTTTTTTATTTGAAATTGCACTTATTAAACGTTAAAAATTTGACCTAGTATTTTTTTTTTTTTTTTTTTTTTTTTAGGAAGTCACTTATAATAAAAAATAGGAAATAAAAAAAAATATAATATACTTGTTAGAAGTTTATGTACCAACGAAATACAGTAGAGTTTCACAAAACCAGACCCCCGCTAGACCGGACTTCCGGTTCATCACGACGTTGTTAATTTTTTTAATAATGAAGAATGTATATATACATATTATATGTTTTGAATCATATAAAATGTTGAATTGGCTTGTTTTATCATATCAAAGATGATTACATAGAGACATGATTGCTATAGTTTTTATTTGCTTTTTATGTCCCTCCAATCTTATTTTATACTCTCAGTTACACACGAGGAATAAAAAATTCATATAAAACACAAAAGGGAAAGTAACGTGATGGTGTGATCATATGCAGATTATGTGTGATGAAGTGTTGAGGGGGGGGGGGAGGTTTAAGGATATGTTGGAAGGGGAAGGGCGGGAAAAAGTCGGCCCTTTTTTATTTTTTAAGTGCTTCCAAAGACGAAAAAATAAGCGGAATATCAAGGATCGAGGATCGTATGAAAAGGACACGAATCCTTAAGAAGGAGGAGAAGGAATAAAGCGTCAATAAATCCCCTGATAAGTTTTTCCTCCCCTACCGACGAGGGTTAGAAATTGGCTTTTTAGCGTCTTCCGATGTTATGACTTCGCGAGCATAGTTCTGCTTTCTGGAAAAAAAGAGAAAAAATAATAATAAAATGGATGTCAACTCTCTTACTTATTGTATTATGACAAAAAAAGGAACAAAAAAATAAATAAAAAATAAAATAGCTAAAGAGAAATAAGAAAAAAAGTTTCATTTATTACCCCCTTGTCGATTTTTTAAACACGAAGGAAGCTAAAGGAAATATATATATATAAAAAGAAAAAGGGAAGGGCTGACGTCAATAAAAATGCAAATGAAGGTAGGGGGTGGAAATCGGAAAAACGTTAAAGGTTTTTTTAAAAAAAAAAAAAAAAAAAAAAAATCCTTCTACAAGATATTAAAGAGTACAAAGAGGAAAGGAAAATATCAAAAAGAGAACGAACAGAGAGCTAACAGATGGCAAGTTCCAAACTGAAGTACTTTTTCGATATTTCTCTGTTTGCAGCGCAATAAGTCGCTCCTAATACAAAGGAACTTTTGACGCCACAAGTAGACAAAACCTTGTACTTTAAATACTTGAAAAACTCACCCTTTCCTCCTGCTTTCCATATTTCCTTTTCTCTTACTTTTACTTTCTCGTAGAAAACTTCATCTGCATAAAAATGAGATGCATCACCAAGTTGTAAGTCCCTTTTCTGCCGCTTCGACAAGTTCCCCCTTCCCTGTTCTTGTAGATCTTCACGACAAATTGATGGTGTTTTAAGTACCCTTCCCTTTTTCTCTCTCCCTCCACCGTCTCAACCAATTCAGAAACGATTTATCGCGTTAAGTCCTTACGCGCTTCTTTTTTTTGTTCTCGTAGTACAATTCTCTAACTTTATTTTTTCTTTCGTCCATTTTTTTTAAATGACTTACGGGCTTAGTTGAAATAAGATTTATTTTTAAAAAAAACAAAAAACATTAAAAACGATTCTAGTTTATTCAGATCACGTTCAATCGTGGTTTTCTTCTTTTTTTATATCGTTTATAGTACAATGTAGATTTTTATTTATGCGAATCTTTTCTTTGTTAAGCTAACTTTGAAAGTTGTTGCTTAGAATGTCGTTTTGGTAATAAAAAAACCCTTAAATATATATCATATATTAGTTGATAGTTTTCTGATACATAATATACATAGATATATTTAATATCTATTTGTTAATTGTGTTAAAATCGAGGAAGAAACCCGGGTTTGAGTATTTAAACAACACAATAAAACGAAATTTTACTTAGCTGTCCCTTTAAAATGATTATTTCCGTGGACAATATCCAATACTTCAAACACATGAAAAGCTCACCCTCTCCCTAATTTTGTATGAATATAAAATAAAATTAATTACTCTATATTTATTATCTTTGATTCCATTTAGTGTCTTTTAATTATGAATTTAGTCATATAACTACGAATTATGCTCACGGGAAGAGTAATAAAGTAAAACTTTTATTTGACTAAACTTATTTTTTGTTTGTCTGCGAATCTTTTAATCTAAATTTGGCCCTTTTCCCGATTTCCAAGAAATCTACATACTTTATGTTTTTCTATGACAATGCTTATAATCAGTCAACACTTTTACAAAAATTTGACAAAACAAACTATTAAGAAGTGTCGTAATTTTTTTTTTTTAATTTTCTTGTTCAGTATCCTTACATATTCTTGTTACATTTCTAAAATTGTGTTTTTTGTTATTACAAGCATTAATAATAACTATAAAACGTAAGGTAAATATAACCTTCGCTTAAATGGATATTCAGTCACAATATCACTCCTTCAGTATTTGAGTAACTTATAGTAAACTAATTACTTAAATCGTAAAACCTAATTATTTATCTTTTTATGTATCATAAGGTTCCATTAGCCCTTAGACCTATAATTATTGACATATATATAGTTCCTCAAGCCCTTTGGCGGGCCTAAGCACTTCAAGGACGGATTATTATTATAGAGTCCATTAACATTGTATAAATATACTACCCCCCTCCCCCCCCCCCAAAAAAATACCAAAATTACTTTCATCGCATGAAGTGTGAAGTTCCAATATTAAAAGCTAATCCAAACAAAAAGGTTAATTATTTTTTGTTTCACCGTTTTCTATTGATGTAAAAAAATGTGTAAAGATTAATAGCTTTTTATAGGTCCTTTTTTTCTATGTATTATGTTGTGATAATTCATGAAAAATAGTTTTTCATTTTGTTAGTTTGTTCTGTCTATCGATAAGTCATAACATATATGTTATATATATATATATCTATATGTATATATATATTATGCTTAGAAATGCTATATCTTACAGTTTAAATTAGCATTGGGACTGTTCGGGGGCATACTGATAAAAAAAAGAAGAAGAAAAAAAAAAGTTTTAACAAAAACATAATCAAGGCTTCAAAATTGAGGGTTCAATCTCTTAATACCTTAGACCTCATTTAAAATTGAGGTTTTATCTCTCAATAACTAAGACCTCATCTCACGAAAATAGTTTGATTATGTATAAAATTAATGTGTGCTTATGCACTTATGCACACATTAATTTTATAGTGCTTATGGTTTAGAGCCGACTGACTTTATAGGGAGAGAATGATTTTTCATTATTATTATTATTATTTTTTTTTCTTTTTTTTTTTTTTCTTTCTTGTCCCTGCATAAATTCTTCCTAGAAAAAGAAGACAGGTACAAAATTGTGTTTCTTTCTTTCATGTTCCCTCATAACTACTGTTCTGTTTATCGTTGAACAACAAGACAGGTACAAAATTATGTTTCTTTCTATCATGTTCATCATAACTACTGTTCTGTTTATCGTTGAACAACAAGACAGGTACAAAATTATGTTTCTTTCTATCATGTTCATCATAACTACTGTTCTGCTTATCGTTGAACTACAAGACAGNTATATATTATTGTTATTACTTTTGACTCCATCATTTCTGAATTCGTTCGGAAAAAATGAAAAATGGGAGTGATTTCCTTTTTTTCTCCTACTTCATCTTGTTGAACAAGATATACGGATTCAGGATCAAGCCGAGAAAGGACATCGAGTCACGTATTTATATATATTTTTTTTGTAAGAAAAGGATTCTTCAAGTTATTTTCAAAAGCAAACCGTTTCCCAGTTTCAACTCAAAAGGATAAAGAAGATGTGGAAAGATATGAGAAAAAAAAACGAATTTAAGGGTGAGGGTTAAGAGAAATAAGAAAAAGAAACGAGAAAGGACGAAAGAATAAAAGAAGTTTACAAAAAGAAATATTTGTATTGATGTGGGCAGGACCTTTAGATTCGCTTCTTCACTATCGTCTTTCTTTTTAAAATTAAACCATGATATCGATTTGACCAGAGAAGAACCAATAGACATAGTTAAAATGTATACATAAGTTATTTTCTATTCTTCTTTTGACTCTATAGACCGAAGAGTAACTTCTATGTTATTGGCTTTGATTTTTGAGTATGATAAAAAAAATGGTTTCTTATAGTTTTCAATTTTTGTTTAGTTAATGTACTCAATAAAAATTTAGAAGTTTATCAATTTTTCCACTTTTTCTTAGCTTATTTTCAATACCATGTTAACTTTGCTTTGAAAGAATAGACTGCCAATTAATGTGGCACGTAGCTTTTTCGCAGCCTATCATGTGCTCTTCATTGATGTTATGCTTTTACAATCTATTAGTGTCTAATTTATTCAATTGTTTCCCTCTTTATTGCTTCCAAGCTTACCGAAGATAGCGTTAGATCTATGGTCGCTTTGAAGATATTACAAGACAGAAATCCGTTTCAGGCAGACATTTGGGGACATTTTTGGTCTCGTCTCTGTCTGTCAGTAAGCTAGTAACGACCGACAACGTCTGTTACTAAATTTTTGCAAACCTACATCATCTTTAAAAGCTACTTGTCTGATTTAAACAAAATTTGGATGGTCGGTCAAATGTTGGTCCCATATAAGTGTCAATCTGTTTCTCTTCATCATTCTCACAAACATAACCGATATTTTTAAAAAGAACTCATCTGATTTTTACTACGTTTTTATTAGCTTGCTTTCTTGTTTGTTTGTTTGTTCAGTACAAATCTTGCAATCGCTTTTTAACTAACTTCCCGAATAGCTAGACATTTGAAACTTTTATAATAGCTCAAAACACGATGACAATGCATTATTTTAATACTTTTAGCCATCTTTCAGTAGAATTTAATTCGTTTTCAGCAAATTTGGGTGTATGTAAAGTTAGTTCGGAAAGAATCCGCAAGTTATTTTATTTGTTTTGACATACCCTATATGTACAATCTTCATTTTTACAGGTCTTAAATTTATGACAAAATTTAAAAATGTAGTATAAAAAGTTATTTTTATCGTGTAATTATAACGAAATTTAATTCAAACAAAATACCGCATTTAAATAGAAAAATTAAAGCATTCAAATTCTACGATAGATTTAAAATTAAGAAAAAAGGGGTTAACAAACAAAAATCAATAGAAAGATGAGCAAGATGTAATTTTAAAGCATACTAGACTCTATTATGTAAGTACATTTTAAGTACTAAGTATGTTCTCCTTGACTAGATAAGTTAATAATATAAGTATACTTCTAATCTCTTGTTACAAAAAACTTCAACTTATTTTAGAATTACCCAATTAAAGTCACTTATGGTAATTACCTTCACTTGAAATTTTTATATTATATGATGATATATATAATATATATACGCCAAAACTTGCTGCTAGTATCTAAAATCATTTTATTCTAACATACATAGTTTGTTTTTATCCCAGCATGTGTATTTTGTTATTAAGAATTTTCATATTCAAGATAAAATGATTTAAAAATAGTAAATTTTGCAAGACTTATTTCTGAGTCACACAATCTTTTAATAGTAGTTTATAGGACTAATATAATATATTTTGTAGAATGTAAATTGAGTACAATTTTTCATTATCCAATCTAAGTACAGAGTTTAAGTGAAGAAATATATGCATTTATTGTTACTTATATATTGGCTACGTACTTATCAGTGTATTTATTTTTTTCTTTTTTTTTCTTTTTTATATTTTTTAATTTATTTTTAATTGAGAAATTTACTCAAACGTATTACTAGCTATTGTAATCATAAATTTACTTAAAAGAGAATGTCAACAATTTTAATATAGCGTTCATTGCTATTTGTTTTTTCCCCATTTATAGATTGATTACGTGTAGCTGGATTGGTTAAAATATATTAATATACTGTATTGAACATTTTTAATTGTATTATTGGCTCCTTGAAAATATTAAATACATACATAAATGTAATTAAACAAAACCACTTGTTAAATAATAACTCTATAACGATACAGCTTTAAACTTTTATAAGAATTCTCTTTGATGTGTTATTTTCCTTTCATAATCCATCCCTAACTTTTAATTGTTTTCAATAGTTCAAAATGATATCGCATTGTTGATATAATACGTATTTCATTTAAACGCTACATTATAATTTTCATAGTTGTTTTGTAACCGATTGTGTATTATTGATGAAATGATGGGCGGCGAAACACCGAAGGCTAGATTGCCAAGTGTAGGTGTCGACTAGTTAGCATGTAAATGTAATAATTATTGATGAAATTGGTGAATGCAATTAGACGTGTAGATGTCACTTTATGTAGGTTCACGTATAGTTTGCAATATTGTTTCATCTAAATTAATGTTTGAAGGTTTAGGGTTGTATTGTCGTGGGTGCGGCCCTGAGTACCGTTAAAGTTTATAACTGAACAGAAGTAATTGTATATGCAGTGTAATTATTCTCCACTAACCCCTGGTTTTATGTTGTTTTCCGACTCGTGTTATATCGAGGGATTTTAGTCGCTTTGCAAGGTTAAACGCGTTTACTATAGCTTGTCGTAATGGGTCGGTGTGTCGGGAGCCGGGCGATGTTAGTTTTAAAGGTTCTATAAAGGATCGTCTGCGAAGGGAAAGATATAAAGGATGATGGAGTGTAGGAGTCGAAACTCCGGTGCGAGCTGTTAGAATGGAAATTATTGATTGATACGGAGAGAAGATGAGGGGTGGAGTTGCCATGCAAATGATAAGATTGTCTTGGCTTGAGGCGCTAAGATCCATTAGTAAGTGACGGAGGGAGAACCGGGAATAAGGCTTTAGCCTTTACTTAAATCAACATCGTGTCCCTCCTTCCACCCTCCTTCTAAATAGGTTCCTCGCGGAGCCCATTAATGGGAGGCCGCCCATTACCTCCGGTCCCGACCCCATGTGCCGCTAACTGCCCTCTTGGACCTAAGACATAACAATTAGACGGTTTAGTATGTACGACGACCTCCTATAGGTTATCGGACGGATTTTACACGACGTGAAATCTATATCACTGCCTGGTAATTATTAGAAAAGGGACGGGTCGGGGGGGAGGCGCCGTACACCGGAGCCCGAGTATGAATTACTGATGAGGCGAGACTTTAGTACAAAGGACGTTATGGGCGGCATTAGCTGTAGGGCCTTGGGGAGACCAGATGTACCCCGGGAATCTCCGTAAATTCCTTTAAACGGTTCTTCCTCTTATACCGGGAGCCCGGGACCGAGAGTAAAGGCGACTTTGTGGTTTTACATTTTACATCCGACTAATACGCTGGAAGAAGAAGCGGTCCAAACGACTCCTGACTACTGCCTGTCGTAAAACCGCTCCCGAGTATCTCGATCATTTATTCACAACTCTTTTCCAACTCTTTCACATCGAGGGGAAGGTCTTAGTGTCGTTTTCACTACTCGGTCCTGCGAAATTTTCTCTCGTAGTGGTCGTCATTGTAAAACAGGATTTTACCTCTTGGTTTTTTGTTGATTTTTTTTTTGGTGTGTGTGAAACGCGAAAAACAAAGATTTAATATTCACGGGCGGGAAGCCTTAATGCTCCGGAGGTTTTCGTCACTTTATTTATTCAGATATTTTCGGATGGAGAAGAGACTGAAAGTGCTCCGAAATTACTTTTGCTCGGGCGCACCTGATACAGAAACTCCCTCACGAGACTAACAACTTGAAACGTCTTCATATCGGCGGGTAATCTAACCGACCTCTAAAAACCCGCCTTTAATAACAATTATTTTTGTCGGTGGGGAGGTCGGTGTTTTAAGGCGGTTTTTAATGTCGATGATATTTTCTTTTCTCCGAGGGAAAGAGATATAAAGTTTTTCCGAGGAAGGCGGAAAGGACGATAAGTTATAATGAGTTATGTCTGTGTCCGGCGACCCGGGCTATTAGATCCGGAGGATTTAAGGTGAGGTTTTGATGAATGTTACTTCTCGGCGCTATATCGATCCGTTTCAGGGTGTTTAAGGTGTCCGACGCCCGAGAAAACCTTTTCTTCTTTAATCCGATTTTATTGGCCGGGGGAGGAGAAGGTACACACACCGACCGGACTGGGTTAATCGGGTTATTTACTTTCTTACGGTCAAACTCCGCCTCGGGCCTACGATATTGGGAGCCGTAAAACATCTTCCCTAACTTCCACTCCCTCCCTCTCGTCGAGGCCGAATCCAATATAAGGTTTACGAAAAAAGGGAAGGGGAGGACATATAACTCGGCAGTACATCACGTCGGAATCTTTAAGACGACTTGTCTCGAGTCTCCAGCTTGGAGCAACCTTCTCCAATTCCAACACATTTTCTCGCTTCCAAAAACCCTCGAAAAACAAATATTAATCAAAAGTAAACATGTTTGCTTATTGTTTTCTCATCTCTCGGTTTTATAATTCCGAGAAACATTTTAGTACTCGACTACCTTTTGGAAATCGTCCTCATCGGCGAAAACTTCTACCCTCAGACTATCTTCCCACCCTTATCGTATGGAAAGCCTCTTAAAATCCTCCTCGTCGGCACCGCGGTGGAAATAATCCTTAGACCTTCGACGAACTCTTGATATCGACAAGGCGTTATAAATATACCTCAGTACCCGACACACACGACACTTCTCCCTTTTGGGAATCCAATCAGCAGTTAACTCGGGAATGGATTAAACAGTTTGTACACAGGGTGTCCCCCTTCACACTTGCTATGTACCAACCTCTCGCTATCTCCCACTCTCGATGATATCTCTCTCGGGTTTGACGATCCTTTCCAAATCCTTCGGTTTAGGATTATTAAACCGAACTTTGCACCACATATATCGTACTCTCGTACTTGAGACCGATCCACTGCAGCCCGTAATCCTGTCACGTCTACTTCAGACAACATATCTGTTTTCTCTATCCTCTTCCTTAAGTTTCCTGATCGTGACAACTCAGAAATACTGAGCTAAATCCACCAGTAAGATTTTAGATAGACAAATTAGCATTGGAATTACAATATTAAGACAACTCACAATAGGTTTATCTTCATCGTCAAATACATCTTAATGTATTAGACGATTCATCTGTTAACTTATTAATTGTTTTGTATGGGTGTTGGAAAATTTATTTGTTTATAACATCAATATAAAGTAATGTAAATTTTTAATATAGTAAGGATCAGTCAAAAGAAAAAAGGTTAGATAGGCACGACGTTTCGGAAAATCTATTCTATTCATCTGTGTATAAGTCAAGCACACAATTTACAAATCAGTATAAGTCTAAACTTTGTTTTTTATTTTGACTGATCCTCGCTATCATTGTTATAAAATCAAATAATATACAGATGAATCGAAGGGAACATAATTGATTATTACAGATCACAGATCTAAAAACACTTTTAAAAAAAACTGTAACGAATCTACAAGTAAATAAAGTAAGCAATACGTGTTTGTTTACTTTTATATGTTATTGTTTTCTTTTTTACAAAGCGTAAATAAATACAAGATAAAAGATTAGATTATTTTTTTCTTTACCACTAGAACCAGACAATACATAAAACCATCTAGATTCTTTTGGTTGTTACCCTATCTTCTTTTGTATGTTTTGGATGATGTGAGATCTCGATGAAAAAAAAAATGGTTGTTGGTTTATCTAATGTTCCTTGACAATTGAACTCTTGAAGGATTGTTAAAAAAATGAAATAGAAGCTACTCAAAGATGAATGTAGGAGGAGGGGGGAAAGGACAACAAAACAAGAAAGGATCAAAAGATGAAGAAAATCAAGTGTATCCTTTTTTCCTTAAGATGTAGGATTTCACAGTTACCTCTCCTAACTCTTCGTATCTTTACAATCTTTCTTTTACCCTTTCTTTTTGTTTGGATATGTTTTGGAATGTCCTGTACCTTTATTTTCTTTAATCCTTTTTGATATTAACCCCTATAAAAACGTACTGTTACAAAATGAAATCGAAGTCAGTTTGGTTCTACTGATATTTGATTTAAGTTAAAAAAAAAATTAAGTTAAACTTTAAGAATACATCGATTTTTGTCACAATATATGTTATATTATATATATATTTCAAAAATATAATAGATATAATATTTTAATGTATTAAAAGTAAAAGCAGAATTTGGTAAACACATTTGTTATTAAATCAAGAACATTTTAAAAAACCGAACAATAAATTCTTTGAACACCAAAAAAAGGGTATTTAAACCAAGCCGCATTGTTAATTAATAGTAAAAAGACAAGAAATAATTAAAGAAATAACGTGTTACTTAATTCAACGACGTTGTTTTTTTATCTCCCTTCGTCCACGAGCTAATGGAAGTTGCCGAGGTAAGTCCTGAAGATTTTAGAATCAAGCCCTTCCCAGGATCAGGGTCCAGGAGAACGAAGGGAATCTTCCTTCGTGGTAAATCCGCTTAAAGGACTAAAATAACCCTTTCTAGGTTTTAATTATGAAACAGGAGCTGAGAGGCGGAGGTGGAGGGGGAAAACAAAGGTCCTCTTACTCTCTCTAACCAACCGCATTTTCACATTTATAAAATCTTATTTAGTCCTTTTTGAAAAATGTTTACTTGTTAGATCAGTTTAAATTTCGTAAGTTAATAAATAAATAATTTTTAAATAATCCAAATTACAATTATCAATAACTACGGGAGACATACAGAGAAAAATACACCCCCGCACCGGGAATCGAACCACGGGACCTCTGTTTACCGTACAGGTGCTCTTACCATCTGAGCTATACGGGAGATGGATTCTTCTCTGTCGTAACTGATACATATT